>MJUU01018657.1:128080-154680 GCA_002080025.1 Modiolus philippinarum
CTAGTTAACGTAGTCTGATGTTCATTATCTTTATTCAGTAGACAGCTATGTTAACGTAGTCTGGTGTTCATTTTCTTTATTCATTAGACAGCTAGTTAACGTAGTCTGATTTTCATTATCTTTATTCAATAGACAGCTAGATAACGTAGTCTGATGTTCATTATCTTTATTTAATAGACAGCTAGTTAACGTAGTCTGATGTTCATTATCTTTATTCAATAGACAACTATGTTAAGGTGGGACGTTACGAAACGACGTTACGATAAGAGTAGTCGTTCATAGGATCAGCCGTAGACGTAACATTGTGCGGTGTTAAAGATTTTCATTAAATGTGCATTTTGCTGCAAAAAATATAAAGTAATATGAATTGGATGGAAAAGGTTTTGACCATTATCAAATGGTTTAAAATATCAACGAGAGAAATATGCAGAATATAAACAGAAATTACACAACGAAATCAGTGGCGGATTCAAAGGGGCACAGGAGCTTTCATTAGTCCGTCAAAGAAAATAAATACTAAATAGTAATTGTGAGGGTTCTTTATTAAAATACCGGTATATCATATTACTAATTGTCTGCGGTTATAGGGTTTTTAATATAAAATATACTCAAAAAGTATGAAAGTTTTTATTAGATTTTCGGTATTTACGCCCCTTTCCAAAATCCCGAATCCACCCGGCGCTGGAATCGCTAAATCGATCCGAAAAAAAACAATTGCATCACATTATGTACTTCTAAGTCTGTAATGAATATAGATTACACCACAAGATCCCGCTCATAACTATATTTAGCTAGGCTATGGAATAGCCTAGCTATATAAATAGTTCTTGTGGTGAAGTGAGGAGTACGCTTGCGCAGTGTGGAGAACGCATGCGCAGAAGACTATTGACCAATAGGAATTTCAGATTCTCGAAAATCAAAATGGCGTCCAGTTTCGTCCTGATAAAACGGGGCGGGGTTTATTTTTTTCTGTTTTCTTGTGGAAAGTATTATAAACATTTACTATAGGTGGTACTTGGAACATGTTTGTAGAGGATGATGGGATTGGTATTGCAATATCGCTTAGCCAGATTTATAAATATAGATATGATAAATTTAAAACCAAAGATGAGGTATTGTGCAATAATCAATAATATACAAATACTATAAAAGACTTTTCAATTGTGTTAAACCAAGGACTTATAAGCGTGACTGTAGTTTGTGGAGATACTTAGGCAATGGAGAACGAAAGGTGGAAAGAGATAGAATTGCGTTTTTTGCGGAAGAATAAAGAGCTACCCTAGGAGAATGCAAGAACAAAAAAAAAAGAAAAAGTACGAAACTACTTTGAGTTGCTTTTGGCATAAAATTAGAGGTTTGATCGAATCAGTGACTGTTTTATCACACGTCCAGACCAACAGAAGAAATTACAAAGAAGAACCAAGAAAGGCTTACTTCAAGTATTGATTTGAGTATACAAATACATCATGAGCCACCACACCCTTGTCAATCAAACACGCAATTTTCTATCCAAGGCTATTCCATAGCCTAGCGTATCGTTTTTATTTCATAAAAACCCGATTATCCGATTTATATTATCCACTTATGTTTATAAAGTCCCCTCGTGTTTTCTAGTTTATCCACTAGAGATAGGTCAATTTTAAAATTCTAATTGCGCATGGAAATCGGGATAAAGTGTTGTAATCTTTTTCTCCAATGATAAATGATAAACAATTGTGTTTCGAATAGATTTTTCGGGAAATAGCACGGAGCTTTTTTTCAACATATGTTGACTATGATAATTTATATTTAAATTTATCTAACGTGTAAAAACCGGATTAAACTTCACATATCATTACAGAAATATAACTCTCCTTTTTCACTCGGTTCTTTGGCATTTTTGTAGAGTACATAGTAAATTATTTGAAATTTAGGACTCAGAAATAAAAAGAAAATGCGCTGTCTGTAGCTGATTTTATTCACACTAAAGAAGTGGGTGTTAAATCCCATAAAGGGGAGCAAAATGACTTTAGATAAGGAATTACATATAAATTCAGAGGGACAAACAAATGTAAGAGATCGACCATTTGATTTTCATTGGGGTCGGAAAGAATTCCAGAAAAACATCAAGATCCAGAAATTTAGTGAAAAAAATATCTGTACAGTAGACGGCTGAAAAAAAATAACCAGAATGACATATATCAAGTGAAATAATCAGCATTGACCAAAAAAACAGTTTGGTTCAAGTGTGAAAAAATAGTCAACCTCAAAGACTGCATGAAGAAAATATCCAGAATTAGATGCTCCCATCACCCGACTGTTTTTTTCTTTTTTAAAATAAAAATCAAATGGTCGCTTCCTAAGACAAACATACAAAGAAAATATACTCCCAAGAATGTTGTTACATCCGAAGGCCGCAAAAGTTTCCCAGATGTATAGTGCTTGGTGTAGACTATGTATATATACCATCAAGGTCAGACTGCATATTACATGGTTGTGGCAGATGATTATAAGATATTTAAATACCAATCATCATACTAATTTCCTAAAACAAGGCAAGTTTTCAGAAACGCATTTAGTCCGAGAAATACTGCATCATACGATGCAACTGATGATCTATTGCAATACGGTTTATTTATCAAGCTTGTAGAACGCTACCTAGAACAGTTTGAACTAAATAAAAATAAACAATTTTCACTGGTTTAATAATGCAGATATAAAGTTCTGTCAAGGAACTTGTCCGAGAGAGCTGCAGACTCCAGCTGTGGATTTAGGGGGTGGCGTGAGGTGCTTATGACGCGGAAAATTTTTTTGGATAAAATCGGCGTTTTGGTCAAATTTCGTGCTCTGCAACACTTGGCGATTTTTTATCAATTGTGCACCCCTAACTTCAAAATCTGGACCTCTGGCAACAAGTGGTTTGACAATGATCTGTGCCTTATTATCAGATCTTCAAAAGTTAATCATATATGTTAAGTACAAATCAATTATTTCGAAAAGTTGTGCACATGTAGCATATAAAAGCAATAGTTGACATTGAAACGAACTTCGTTTGGGTATATGCTCCGTATTTCAACACATGTACCGACATGTGTACCGAATGTGTACCTCAAAGGTTTTAAAGTCTAGACATAAACGGTCTTTTAACTTTTTCAGAGTTTTTAGGACCATAAAGTTTTTTCCTTGTCATTCCTTTCGTTTAAACGTCTCTTTGAAAGGTGTTCCGAGTCAACGTAGGTTCCCTCCCTCGAGGGAACGTACGCGGACTCGGAACACTTACTTTGGGTGGATGCCGTTTGTTAGAACTGATAATTTCAGTGAAGAACCAGAGGGAAAATTAGTTCGCTGTGTAATCGATTACAAAATACCGAAGTTAGTGTAAATTTTATGTCTGCAGATGGCTTTCTATCTCTTCAGTGTTGATCAAATAAAAACATTGAAGACAATAAAAACTGATAGATAACAAATATGAAAAAGAACATAAATTGATTGATAGTCAAAATCATTGATGATCATTGTACTAATAAAAAACAGTTATTTCTTACTCATGTTTTTACAAAGTATATATTCCCATTGAGGGAATTCTGTTGTAAAGTAACACTACACAGTAAAATAAATGTCTTATCCGAAAGCCGTTTGTCCAACAAGCTTATTAGAGTGGTGACGCCTTAAATTACTTTTGTAACGTCCAGTAATTTGGATATAACGTCACATTTTCACAAATTTAACACGCTCTAGCAAAGTTCCGTGAACTGTAGCTCCGAAATTTGTATTATTTTACATCAAAACAATCGCCATTTCCTCAGAAATATTGTGTTAGTTTTTGGTAGTCCTATGTACTTGTGGTCTATCTTCCAAGACGCCGAAACGAAAAATAAAGGCAGAAAAAGTACGATTTTCCCTATATGTCTTTGTTAAATTCCTTCCAAAATACGAAAATTCAAAGTTGTTTATATCGAAAAAACGATCCGGTACCCCCTATTTTTAATTCATATTACGATGTATATTAAAAAGATCTATCACTGAGTCAAAAATTGGAGCTTTATGTAATATTGCCATTTTGTATCGTCCCACCTTAAGGTAGTCTGATGTGCATTATCTTTATTCAATAGACAACTATGTTAACGTTGTCCGATTTTCATTATCTTTATTCAATAGACAACTAGTTAACGTAGTCTGATGTTCATTACCTTTATTCAATAGACAGCTAGTTAACATAGTCTGATGTTAATTATCTTTATTCAATAGACAGCTAGTTAACGTAGTCTGATGTTAATTATCTTTATTCAACGGACAACTAGTTAACGTAGTCTGATGTTCATTATCTTTATTCAATAGACAACTAGTTAACGTAGTCTGATGTTCATTATCTTTATTCAATAGACAGCTAGTTAATGTTGTCTGATTTTCATTATCTTTATTCAATAGACAGCTAGTAAATGTAGTCTGATGTTCATTATCTTTATTCAATAGACAGCTAGTTAACGTAGTCTGATTTTTATTATCTTTATTCAATAGACAGCTAGATAACGTAGTCTGATATTCATTATCTTTATTCAATAGACAGCTATTGTAACGTAGTCTGATTTTCATTATCTTTATTCAATAGACAGCTAGTTAACGTAGTCTGATGTTCATTATCTTTATTCAATAGACAACTAGTTAACGTAGTCTGATGTTCATTATCTTTATTTATCATATGTTTTGTAATAAATACAGACGCTTTGAATATGTGATACAGTGCATGACTTTCATTCCGTATTCACACTATGACGTCATACCCTTTATCGCATACCCTTTATCGCATGGCTTACCCTTTATCGCATACCCTTTATCGCATGTGTTACCCTTTATCACATACCCTTTTTCAAAAAAAAAGAGAAAAAAATCAGTTTTACTTTTTTTTATTGAAAAAAAATCGGGGGCAAAAAAAATTTTGTTTTGGGTGGGTCAAATTTTTTTTGGGGGGGGCAAAAAAATTTTTGAGGGGAGGATAACAAAAATTTGTTTGGGGTGAAATTGTTTGTGAGGATCAGTTTAGAAAATCTAGTAAACTTTTTTCCTTTACATGTTTCAGTTAGTCCAAAACTTCTAGTCCTTTCCACCCATTTTGAAATTTTCCTCTTCACAAAATACATGCATTTCTCTTACCGATTTCAATTTTTGACAGTATTTTTCGGATTAGTAGTCCTCTGTTTAAATATATGATAAACTGTATAATACATGGCAAAATCCGTATCACATGCCGTATCATCCCTCGACCAATATCAGCCCTCGGGCCAGAGGCCCTCGTGCTGATATTAGTAACTCGGGATGATACGGCATGTGATACGGATTTTGTCATGTATTATTCCCTATGTATTCTGGTACCAGTTGAATGCCCTTACTACAGAAACGTGTGAATAAAGCCTATCACCATTCAAAAAATATAAACAAAAAGTTCTCATGCCAATATGAAGGTCACCTTGTCAAATACAAAAATACAAACATATCCAGTGACCTGAAAGTTTTACACATATATTGGCCTTTCACTGATACTGTCGATGTCTACTGAAATATATGATGATTCTTGATTCTTCGGGAAGTTTCGAGTTTGATTTTCCTTCCTTAGTGCAACAGTGTTTTATCAGTAGACTAGGCTCCTTGAGCTAGCCGGCAGTTTAGCGGTGAGCACCCCTTGACCCATCTTTCAAAATTACGTTTTGTCATTTTCTCTCCTCTCAAGATTGTGGTCATGGAGTCTACTTGTATTGGGTCTAATTCGTATGTTTATTATACTACAGGGTAACGGGACAGATAAAGGGGAGGTTTGGTACCCATAAACCGGTTTAATCCTACCGTTGGCTTTTGCTAGTGCCGATTGTCCCGAGTTCTTATCGTTGTTTACGTTTGTCTTTTGTCTTATTTGTGTGTTTTTGCTATGTAGTTCCCTTGCAGATTGTGGCATGTGATTGTAATTTCCAGCCATTGTTGATGTTTCCTGTTATCCGCTGTTTTACATAAAGGAGTGACTTTGTTTTTTGGAAATTTGAGGAAGCTGGTCAAACATTTTGGGAAATGGGATAAACGATAAAAAAACAGGAGAACTTGAAAACACTACAAGTGCGAAATTTGAAAAAAGGAAAAAAAAACAATATTGTAATGGGGAAAAGAGACATAGAATGTAGGAAATGAAAAAATGAATAAAGATTGAAATGGGAGAACAGACCTCTTGTGTCACCCCTTCAGTGGTAAGATCTTTCGAAAGTAATACAAAAATATGAAATATCAGAGCTACTAGTACATGTATATCACTTACCATACAGAAAAATATGGCTGATGTTAAAATTTTGAAAAATGGAATGAATGTCAGGACTTCTGTAAGTTGACACATTAATTTGACTCCTGCAAAGATCTGCACATTTTTTGAGATAAAAGATGTTACTGGAATACAAAGAAAATAAATAATCAGTAGTTGAACACAAATTTGTTTACCAGAAAATTCTGTGCGAAGGTGAAGGTCACTGGGTCAATTTTTTTTTGTACAAACTAAAATGTCTTGACACAAGAAAAAGAAGTGTGTAATATGAAAGCTCTATCTCTTATCATTCAAAAGATATACTCAATGACAAAGTTTATTAATCTTTTTTTAAAGTTGGTCAATTGCCTAGGTCATGGTCATGATTTCAAATACTCTGGTACCGTTTGAAAGGGTTTGCCAAAAGAAAGACACCTTCATAATATAAAACCCATATCTCTCACCATTCAAAAGATATACCCAATGTTAGACAAACAGATTAACAGACAGACACCAAAACTGTATTATAAATATTAAATAGATCCTCATGGAATAAAATACTTTGAAATTGATATATGTATCATAAAAGAACTAACTATGTGGTATGAGCACAGCTCATCGTTAGAGACCTCATGATGACTTCAAGATGAAGAATAACAACAAAAGCGGTGTTCCATTGCTTGGGTTTACTATATATTTGTAATAGGGAAAAGAGACATAGAATTTAGGAAATGAAAAAAAGGAATAAAGATTGAAATGGGAGAACAGACCTCTTGTGTCACCCCTTCAGCGGTAAGATCTTTCGAAAGTAATACAAAAATATGAAATATCAGAGCTACTAGTACATGTATATCACTTACCATACAGAAAAATATGGCTGATGTTAAAATTTTGAAAAATGGAATGAATGTCAGGACTTCTGTAAGTTGACACATTAATTTGACTCCTGCAAAGATCTGCACATTTTTTGAGATAAAAGATATTTTTGGAATACAAAGAAAATAAATAATCAGTAGAAATTTTTCTCATGTGCATTTACTCCATATCCTTTCATTGTAAAATTACGGCTGAAAAGATTTGTAAAGAATTTGGAAAGAATCCGTTATTCCTTTTGGTTTATTCGATGCCTTTGGAAGAAAAGTTTATACCATTGGATGAAACGAAAATTAATACTATCGAAATATTTATACTATAACTAATCCAAGATTCTGATTATCGCAAAATATTCAACGAATGATCGAATGAGTGTTTTTCGATCATGAGTTGAATATTTTCGATAATCAGAATCAAGGATTAGTTCTAGTTTTTATTATATAGATCTTCATGCATATTTGATGGTTCCATAGATGATTCATTTCATGAACTACGTTTTTAAAATTAATCCGCTCTGACGTTTACTTAACAACAACGTTGACAACGTCTATTGTGACGTCACTTCCTAGAGTGAAATTATGGAAAATAATTTCACAGTTAATTATCACTTTTTCACTGGGAAATCTCAATCTTTCACCGCTAACTATATAATAATTTATTTTACAGAACGGAACGTGAATGAAAATTTTGAATTACTGAGTGACAACCCAAGGTAATTTTGAATTACTGAGTGACAACCCAAGGTAATTTTGAATTACTGAGTGACAACCCAAGGTAATTTTGAATTCTTATATAAATATTAAAGAACATGATAAATGTCTTATCCTTTAAGATATGACGAAAAGCTTTGGTTCGATAATTTTTTTCCCAGTAAAAGCCACTTATAGAATGCCTCATTTGTTTTAGGTACACTATATGTGACTTCAAGTTTACCATGTAGTTATATATTGTATTCACTTGTAACACTTTGTAAACATACGTTATATCGTCTGGAAGATGTTTGATGGATATAAATGAAAATTTTTCACAGTTGCTGTATTTACGATTCTCATCATGTGCATAACCCTTGAACATTACATTTGAGGTTGTTCAAAACCAAAATAATAAGTATTTCCCTTGCCAACACATGCATTCTGTCTTTCAGTCAATCGATCTGACTACTAGCTGATATCATCAACATGTATGATTTTATTTTTTAAAAAATCAGAGCAATGCAAGAGGGAAATACTCCTTAGGTTTTTACAAAATTTTCTTAAATTTAGATATGGCAAGTTTTCAAGAAAATCGGTTTTCGGGCCAGCACCGAAGTACTGGCTTCTTGGTTTGTGAATACCCTCGGGGACTAACAGTCCACCAGCATTGGCGTCGGCCTAGTGGTAATAAATAACAAAATACCGAAGTAACTATGAATTTAGATTCTGCATATGTTCATTTCGACAACTTGTGTATTAGGTTCCAAATAAAATCGGCTTTCGGGTCAGCACCGAAGTACCGACTAATGCGCTCGTGAATACCCTCGGGGACTTACAGTCCACCAGCAGTGGCATCAACCCAGTGGTCCAATTTAATGCTGAGTGTCTACTCCCAGAAACTGAGAGAGTTTTGTAATCGTTTTAGACATTGTGCTTATATACACTTTAGGGTTCAGATTCAATATTTTAGTTACGTTTTTCCTTTTTTCTAACCTTTTGTACATAAAAAACATAGGGTGTACCTCCGGAGGTTGTTAGTAAGATATTACATAACATCGATCTCTCAGAATACATCGGCAAACGAATACCGAAGCAAGAACGAGGAAAGGGGAAATTCTAAAATCATAAATCCAACATCACGGCAATTCACAGCAACACGATTGAGACAGTATGACGAAGACATAACAAAAATGAACAAAAAACGCCACAAAACTAAAGCACTAGCAGTGTGAACTCCTATAAAAACTGAGGTATCATCAGGTGCTCCGGAAGGGTAAGCATGATCTGCTCCACGCGTGGCACCCGTCACACTGCCGGTGTAAAGTCCGATTTTGTCACAGTCGATGTTAGTCAGTCCGGTAACCAACTCTGGATCTACCCAAAGATATCTGTTCTCATTTGTGAAACAGAAACATTGTAATGGTCTGTCAAAATCGTGGTGACGACCGTAAAACTTCTGACGAGACAATTGCAACAGTGACTGAACATACCCTTGATGTACAAGTTTTTGAGACAGTTATTTCGCTCTGTTGACAAAATCGCTGTACAAACTACAGGCACGGCAATAGCGAATGAGTTGTGAAATGTACACGCCATATGCCGGAGAAGTGGGAATATTACTGTTCAAAAACGGGAAGTTCACTTTTGGAAAGTCGAAATCATCACGCTTGTCGTAAAGTTTTGTTTTCAGACGTCCAGAGTTGTCAATGTAAATTCTACAAATATGTTATCAATCAAGAATTCCAGCATTGCAATGGCATCCTCTTCTGTATACTTTTTGTGTGAATCAGTGTGATGATTAACAAAATAGGCCCTATCTTTACCTATCACCAAATATGAATATCTTCTTTCACCTTTTTTAGAACAGAAAGACTGATGTATTAAATCCCGGAGTACTGACTTTCGCTTATCGTATGGAAGAGTAGTATAAAGAGTAGAAAAATCAAATGTTTTGACACTGTTGCAGTGGTTGAGTTCATTTGAAGATAGATATTCTAACAAGTCCTTTGAGTTTTTGAGAATCCACATCTGATTTACTCCACTTGTTGAGTATACTTTATCACTATATATCTTTAGGCCATCTTTGACTGCAGTAAGTAATGAGGTGAGGAGCTTAGAAAGGGGTTTTGTTGTGCATTTGGCAGACCCAGCAATGTATCTCTGTTTTTAAGGGCATTTATGTCATTTAGGTACCCAGTAGATACAAGGCAGGTTGTTGTTCTCTTCACTCAAAGTGATACCAAAGGAAGACAATACTGATTTGTGATTGTTTAGTATGTCCTCCCTTGGTATGGTGGAGAATTTGTATTTGGGGTTGCCAAATGAATTGTCAATGCCCATCTCCTTCATTAAGCAGTCAATGTAGTGTCTTTTGCAGATAAATGTGATGTTGTTTTTGGCCTTGTCAGCTGGCACGATGATATAATATCATGGATGAAGGACAATGTTTTTTAGAAATGATAAAAGATAAGCGATGTTTTGTCAGAATTCAAAACAATAATAATCTCTGCTGAGCAAAACCTGTTGTTGCACCCGAAGCACCCATCTGTAGACGGACACACCTAGTGTAACAGTTAAGTTAGGACGAAAAAGTAACAAATATCTAAGTGCAGCTATATGGAAAGGTAAGCGTACTTCCCAATAAATGCGGAACAGGAGAGGAATGGTCTCAAATATAACCATAGTTATAAAGATAGATTTTACACCTATTACATGGCCATTAGTTTGATATCTTAGTTTACAAGGCTTTCTTTGTAAATGTTACCATTATAATTAAAACGGATTATGATAATGCTTCAAAACAAAGATGAAACAATATCCTGTTATTTCTGTCATTATGTACAGGATAAAAATTTTATACTTTGATGGATAACCACGTTCCATTCATATCTAAATTTTACAAAAATTTTGTAAAAACATAAGGAGTATCTCCCTCTTGCATAGCTCTGTCCTTAGCTGATTTTGGCTTTCCTATTTAGATCCTTTTGTTAATTTGTTCTCTATCAGCCTTTAAACATATTTCTGTTCATAGATTTCCAATGTTTTAATTTGATCTGCACTGAAGAGACATAAATTGTCGAAATGCGCATATGCAGAGAATAAACTCATAGTAACTTCGGTATTTATTCATTTGTTACCACTGAGTCGATGCCACTGCTAATGGACTGTTAGTCCCCGAGGGTATTAATGAGCCAAGTAGTCAGTACTTTGGTATTGACCAGAAAGCCGATTCTATTTGGAACCTTGCATTATCTTTTAGTAAATTTAGTGAAAACTAAGGAGTATCTCTCTCATGCAAAGCTCTGTCCTTATCTGAATTTGGCTTTACATTTAGATCATATTGGTTATTTGTTCTCTATCAGTTTCTGAACATCTTAAGTTAATGGTCTTCCAAACGTTTAGATTTTATCTGCACTGAAGAGACAATAGTTGTCGAAATGTGCATATGCAGAAAATAAATTCACAGTTACTTCGATATTTAGTCATTTGTAAATAGTCGGTGAGCGAAAATTCTAAATCATGACAAATCACAGATAATATTACTAAATCTGAATAAGTCATAAAATCAGTTATATTAACGATTATATATGATTTTGATATTTTTTTACCAATGGGTCGATGCCACTGCTGGTGGACTGTTAGTCCCCGAGGGTATTCACCAACCCAGTAGCCAGTACTTCGATGCTGGACCGAAAACCGACTTTATTTGAAAATTTACAATATCTTAATTCAAGAAAAATTGTTAAAACCTAAGGAGTATCTCCCTCTTGCATAGCTGCGTCCTTAGCTGAAATTGGCTTTTCTATTTAGACCCTATTTATAATTTGTTCTCTATCAGCTTCTACACATATTTCGGTTGATTGATTTCCAAATGTTTTGATTTAATCTGCACTGATGAGACATAAGTTGTCGAAATGCAGATATGCAGAACCTAAATCCATAGTAACCTCGGTATTTTGATATTTGTTACCACTGGGCCGATGCCACTGCTGGTGGACTGTTAGTCCCCTAGGGTATTCACCAACCAAGTAGTCAGTACTTCGATGCTGGCCAGAAAACCGACTTTATTTGAAAATTTGCAATATCTTAGTTCGAGAAAAAATGGTTAAAACGTAAGGAGTATCTCCCTCTTGCATAGCTCTGTCCTTAGCTGAATTTGGCTATCATATTTAGATCCTATTTATAATTTGTTCTCTATCAGCATTTACACATATTTCGGTTCATTGATTTCCAAATGTTATTATTTAATCTGCACTGATGAGACATAAGTTGTCGAAATGCGCATAGGCAGAACCTAAATTCACAGTAACCTCAGTATTTTGATATATTTTATATAGAGTGAAACAATGTCTTCAATATATCTGGGGTTGCTCCAGAGCCCATTGTATCTTTGGATTCTGTTGCTCATCTCATTATATAGATCGTTTTAAAGTACCCCTGTAGTGGGTGTAATGCTGTTACATGTGTCTGTATCAGCTGTCGGTTCGGTAACATACTTTTGATCAACTTGAACATTCATATGATTACTCGTCTTTATGTCAGATCAAATCCCGTATAAGAAGCCGTCATTTGTCGTTCAATATAGAGACGCAACAATATCAAGTCCAATGATTCTTCTGTGATACGCTAATAGCTGAAGATGTGAAAACAAAGGTTCACATTGTTGACTGTCATATCCTTGTGATATCATACCAAAACATATTAATATATGGAACATATCAAATCGTATATAAATATATTTCAAACAAGGCCGTCGTTTTAATTTTGAAGATGGGATGTTTAACATGTCAAAAATGTCTTTCAAGGAAAATAATTACGTCGAGACATAAAAAGGATTACCGTTGAACGACTCATTTGTATCCGAACATTACTGATACATATCCCCGGGTGACCGGTTTTGACGCATTTAAGGATAATTTCTGTTTTTGTGTAATTTTTAATAACACTGGTTCTATGTTATATGCCGTTTTCTTGTTCAAATACAACATTATTAATCGATTAGTATCCAGACTTTGAGGTGTTCCATGTAAAAAGAAAAAAATCAGACCATTTTACGATTCATACCGAATCCTGATCACCTCCACGAAGAGGACCCGAAATGACGCACTTAGGAAAATCCTGTAGAAACTCTTTCTCTCTCAGAAATTTTATAAACTATATAGATTCTCCTAAAATCTGATGACCAGTGGCTATAAATGCATACACATATTTTAGATCGTGGTTAATCTTTTTCTGTTTGAAAACTTCAATGATAGTGCCATTTTCCCCCCAACTTATAAAATATTGTTTATCGCTTGTAGGAAATCAGTCAGATCGAACATTTCAAATTGGGGTTAGGGTCTTTAAGATAATTTTTTATCATTGTTTCTCTGCGATTCATGACAACTACCGTTCAGAAATATTGTACAATAGTTGAAATACAAATATTTCTTACTACTAAGGTACAGAACCAGTAGCCTGAACATGTACGTACAAAACATAGCACAGAAACTTGCATTTTTTTTAGAAAAGAAATATAAAAGAGAAGACTCTACTTCTAGATTAAAATCCTCTCAAATACTCGACGAGTTTCGATGAAACGTTTTTGAATTTCGAAAAACATATCAATGAAAGCAGCGGAGCCAGTTTGGTTTGTCTGTTTACACCCAAGTGGATATTTACTCAAAGTTTTACGGATAGTGGGTTTTTGGTGTTAAGGAAAATCGTACTTTTTTGTATGCAATTTAGTAAAGTCATACATCTGCTATTTTGACAGGCCTTAGGCATCATTTAACTTTTGCAATCTACTTACAATTAGATATCAATGAAAATAAAATCATTAATGACGTCATTACTAACGTAGAAGAATTGTACGTCAGAAATAAAATTTGATGCGTCATTTCTGGTCCGCCTCAAAACAGGTCACCGGACGATATCTGCAGCCGCTGTTAAAGTTGAATATACCACCCTTACCACCACCACCAAACAGACTGCCATTTCTACCAAAAAAAAAAAAAAAAAAAAATACCAGCACCAATCCTGTGTATGCGAAGCAGTAGATTCAAGAATTACAAATCTCTTTACCGAAACTTCTGTAGTTGTGTTACTAAGTAAATCAAAATCTGTACTTCGGTTAGCCTACCTAAAGAAGAAATTGTTTACCTTCTTCAATAATCCTATCGATATGTCTAGAGAGGCAAATGTTCCGCGGACAGGGAAACTCACTTATTATATTTTTACCAGATATTCGCATGGGCAATTTTACTTGTAGATCTCAAAACGACAACTTATGGAGATTTTTGATACATTTGAAAAGAAGAGGAATGTTCTAACTCTTGCAGGTGAAAAATGTGTGAGTGATAAGTAACAGAGATCATTTTAAAGAAGACACCAAGTGGTCAAGTGTAACATGAACTTGTCAGCATGATTTCTTGTAACGATTGTAGAATATTACTTGAACATTAAACGATGACTTTGAGAGACACATCAAGACATGGTTACCCAGAGCAAATTTCAGCTGAAAAGAAAATCTGCAGCAAATTGTATATCATGTATCACGTACGAATGATCACACATTGTAGGTAAGCAGGTTAAAGACTTTAACAATGGAATCAAAACAGGCGAGTCCGAAAACAATATTGAAATGACTAGTTGTTCTAATTGCGTCTTTATTCTGCTGTTTAGATGTAGCAAGATATGTTTACATGAAATGTAATCCTAACAATATTGCAAAAGAAACAAACCCAACTTCTACATGTATGTGAAAAAGGATTACACTTTGGGTAAAAATAGTAATGTCTCCTTTCAGCATTGGAGTATATAAGGATAAAAAATAGCTGTAGTTTGCTTTGCTTCTGTTAGGTTTACAGAAATAATACATGTATCTTTTTTGCTAATACTCCAGTTTTCTTTGAATCTCTAATAATAAATAACGATCGGCATGGTATGTTATACATCAGCCCAGACGTATAAACAGGCCACACGTCCTCATCAGTAATTATAGAATTTTGGTAGAGTTTTAAGTTCCATGATATACAAAACAACTGTTGGGAGTGAAATTTATTTTATTTTTCATTTTTTTATTATTATTTATTTTTTTTTATAAATTGAAGCAGTGTATCTGCATCGGCGATTGCAAGCTTTCTTTGCGTTTTAACTTATTTTGAATCACAGTGATAGTAAATCCGGTTACAGTAAAACCTCTTTATAATGCAACTAAATGATAAGCCATGTTTTGGCATTAAAAGAGATTTTGTAGTAGGACGTGACAGACAATAAAATGTAGGGGGAAAAATGATAAGCCAAATTTTGGCATTATAAGGGATTCTGTGGTAGGATGGGAGATTAATACAGAAAATAAAGGAAATTTAGGAAAAACATTGATATGCCACGTTTTGGCATTATAAGTGATTTGCTGTTAGATGGACAACAAAGGAAATTTAGGAGAAAACTGATAAGCCACGTTTTGGCACCATAAGAGATTTGGCGGAAGGATGGGTGATTTACACAGACAATAAAGGAAATTTAGGGAAAAATGACAAGCCACGTTTTGGCATTATAAGGGATTTGGCGGTAGGATGGGAGATTTACAGACAAAAAAGGAATTTTAGGGAAAAAATGATAAGTTTTGGCACCATATAGATTTGGCGGAAGAATGGGAGATTTACACAGACAATAAAGGAAATTTACGGAAAAAACGATAAGCCACGTTTTGGCATTATAAGGGATTTGGCGGTAGGATGGGAGATTTATACAGACAATAAAGAAATGTAGGGAAAAATGATAAGCCAAGTTTTGGCACCATATAGATTTGGCAGAAGGATGGGAGATTTATACAGACAATAAAGGAAATTTAGGGAAAAAATGATAAGACACGTTTTGGCATTATAAGGGATTTGGCGGTAGGATGGGAGATTTATACAGACAAAAAAGGAAATTTAGGGAAAAAAAGATAAGCCAAGTTTTGGCATTATGAGGGATTTGGCGGTAGGAGAGTTATACAGACAATAAAGGAAATTTAGGAAAAACTGATTTTCAAACTATGATGTTAGAAATGTTGCAAATTGAATGAATGACATTATAATGAGGTTAAACGTCAGTCATGACTATTACAGCTAATATCACAGCTAATATATATATATTTTATTTTTCAGTTCTCGCAACCTCGATGGCTTGAGAAGGTACACTGGTTAGGTGCTACAGGAATGTGCAATGGGCATAAATATATCAGGCTGTCTGTTATTTCTGTTACATACCAGGCAGACATTGCACATACCACAACTTATAAGTAGTTTATGTTTTGTAAGTATTGCAGATATACCGCATTCCTTGTAATTTACGTAATTTTTTTTTGCAGTTACTTATCTTGGGAATACACGCCGGTATGGTACCACAGCGAATAAGAACATAATTTTGCTTTGGAATAAAAATATAATTTGTTCGCATTTCTTTACCCAACGTTTCATCAAATTTTGATGCAGAATTGCTGTTGCATATAGTTTGCAGGTGCACAATTAGCTTTGGAAATACCAATTTCATTTTTCCAAAATTTTAGCATACTTATATTTCAGCAATTCTTTTTTTACCAAGAACAAGTCTGAACAATAAAGGATTCTGGTACCAAACGCCAGTCTGATCACTCAGAATTCTAAAATTTTATTGCAAATTTTCAATATATTTTTGTTGCTCTGCCTTGCAACCATACTCTTTGAATTATTATCAAATGAGAACAAAATATTTTCACCTATGAAATTTGAAAAAAAATAGAACAAACGTTTTCTATTATTGGATTGTAAAAGTTTTGGTGTAGGAACTCAGAAACTCATTCATTCGAATTTCGGTAAATTTCTATGCAACTCTAATAGACCAGCGATGTTTTGGAAATTACCTATCAATATATAACTAAACAATTTTCATTTCAATAATTGGATTTTAATTAATTTTTTTAGAAAATTTGGTACTTTTCCTTAAACTCCCAGGGATCTGTTAAATTTTGGCATTCCACGTAGCAACCATGAAACTTCCCTTTCGTAGCAATTAGATTTTTTTAATTATGATCAGTAACTAGATTCAAAAAATGTGTAGCAAAATAACATTAAGCGCCTGTAACAATTATTTTCTGTGTCAAACAGGTGTTGCAGTGATCATTGTTGTTTCAGACAGTCAGTGCTCTAGTTTTTTCTTTTTCTTTTTTGTTGTTGTTGTTTTTATTAATCTTAATTAGAAGTTATGCAATCAATATGGGATAGAGCTAGCTACGAAAATAAAGAGATTTAATCTAAATGGTTCTCACAGATCATATTATTTCTGAGTTCCTACACCATTACACAAATAAGTTTTAATTGGTAAAGCCGTCTTTCTAGGCAATATCAATTTATAAACTTTTTAACATTAAAATTTTGTATAATTTATTGAAGATGAAGATCACCGATATTACTGTAATCCATAATAAACAATGGTAAAGATGAAGATCACTGATATTACTGTAATCCATAATAAACAATGGTAAATGTTTCTGGGGCACTTTGCAGCTGACCAATTAATTTTATGGACATTTGATGAGATTTTGTTTGAGATATTGTTAAATCATAGTGTTATTATCGGATGTCACATCACGTCAGTAAAGCCGCTGGTCAGATATATATCTATTGACATAATCATTGCACATTACGTATAATTCCAAATGTTACTGATGAGAGGTTACTCCTTGAAACACGTGTACAGCATAACAAAATTTACTGTTTTTATGCAACTTAGGTATTTTTGTATTCCGAGTCAAGTCAAAATCTATGCAAATAGGGTCTGTAAGTCTCGTCATGTGACACCGAGAAATCACGATAAAATTGCAATTTGAAAACGTTTCCCGCCAAAACATGACGTAAGAGGATTGTCACGTTCACGTTTTTGTTTGAAACGTCATATATCTTGGTTTAAAATGTAACGGGTACAAATTATGTGCCCGGAAGTTCCGAAAAAATGAACGAGACTTACAGACCCTATTACCATTTGGGTATCTTTTTAATTATTGACTGAAATGCAGTTATTGTTAGGTTTCAATGCTTTGCTTGGAAGTAAAAATGTTCTCCAGCGAAAAACTAGTAGATTAACAAATAGGTTACAACAATAAATTTCTGTGGTGCTATTTCACATGAAACATATCTGAATTATTTATTTTTTTTATTCCACAAAAGGTGTATTAAGGAAAGTTGTTTTACTATTTCAAAATCAAATGTATGTGATAAATCACTTCTTTTATTTTATGCAGCACACACCACAGAAGTTGTGACGGTCAATGTAAATGCAGGAAACATTTAGATTTATTGCAATAAATATCATCATTAATTACATAGATGATTATATGCTATTTGAATTGTCTGTACTATTTTCTATATTCGATATAACACTGCTCATATCCTTCAGCGAAGAGAAGCAGAATGAAATGATACCATATTTATTTAAACATTTTGACTCTACAAAATTTTAACCTAAATTCTATATTCTTCTTTTTAAGATCATGTTTTCTTTATATTTTTGTAAAATCTTTTATATGACTTTCCATGAATATTTTTCACGACAGTAAATTTTTACGTTAGTAAATCGAATTTCAATGTATTTTTTTTTTTTGAATTTGCGATAGTTTAAATAGTTTCTTGTTGATAGAAATTGGAAAATTATAATAAAAAAATATATAGGACTTCTACCGTAATATAATGTAAATATTGGATGAAAAGGTTATCTTTTACTTTAAAAATGATATATACTGTATATTTTTTTATATATTTGTGGGGTCGTAGATTTTTGTATTCTGGCGACGCAATATTCTTTCAATTGTATATCAAGATAAAACTCTTGGACTTGAAACAAACCTTTTCGAAAGAGGGTTGGTCTTAAAGAGTCGTAACATTACTCGTGATCGGTTTATTTTTACTTTGTATATATTGCATGATCATCCGAAAAAATGAGATTGAAAATGTGAAAAAGCAGGCCCGGGTGTAATACGTGAATGTAAAAAACGAAACGAAACCTGAAAAAAATTATATTCTCTGAGAGACTACCAAATGATCGAAATTTTCACTATTGAAACTTAAAAACTAAATATAAGCGGAATAGCGCGAATCTATACCTCCTTTCGCAGAATTCCAAGAAAATCATCTTTTAAAATGTATTTCATACCTATGGAATTGAATTCCTAGTACTGTTTTGTGTAAAGCTATACTTTATTATCATAACAAAATCCATTAATTTTCCTACAAGTTTTTACATGACAAAACGTTTGTATTTCAATATGAAATTTCATTGATTACTAACAAATGAAATATGATGTTGGGTAATGATTTACATAAAGGCATAGTTCCAATAGATTTGTCTGAAATTGCTGGGTCGTGTTTCATCACAAGTTCAATTCAAATAGCTAATTCTACGCTTAAGTACCCAGTAACCATATAACATACCACCACAATTATTCTGTCATTTTAAAGCATTAAATATTTATCCCTACCCCTCTTGGGACCGCTGTTCAAGGGGATGGGTCGATTCACGTGAGGTAAACTTACTTCCCATCAAATGCTAATATTAAATTCGCGCTTTCAATATGTCGAAGTATATTAATAATTAAGGGTTTTGATTGGTTGAGCGTATCTGCAAATTACCCAACTATTGAAATGTTCGTTATCTACTTGATCATAGAGATATAAACTCGCAGTAAAATTACTTAAATAGTCAATTAAAATTTGTAGAAAATTAATGAATTCAACTATATGGCGGTTTATATGTCTCGGGTGGTACTCCAGGGACTCAGAAATCTAGGCACTGTATATTACCACCAAATTAAATAGAATTTAAAAAGGACTTTCAAAAAGTCGACTTGTCATTTTATTGATAAATTAGTATATGAATCTAATTTAAAAGACACCTTTTTTACTGGTCAAAATCCTAATACTATTAAATAGAATTTAGAAAGGGTTTCCAAAAATGGACATGTCGCATTGAAGATAAATCCAATGAAAAGAGTCCCATTTTAGAGGTAACAATCCTAACACAAAGCTTTACAAGCATAACTTTTTACATCAAATTCTGAAGCCAAAATATTTATGTGAATAAAGAGTTATCTTAATAAAACAGCTGTTTCAGAATTTGGTCCGATGACTAAAATACACGTGAATCGTTTCTATGTACACGTAAAGTACGCCCTTCTTTTCCCGCGGAATATACCTGGTACAGTCAAACATTATCTGTTGCCTGCTATCCTATTTGATAAAACTGGAATTGAAGACTTCTTAACTTTTTGAAATATTTATAAGTTTATAGATTTTCCAGTATTGTTTGATATGCAATAAACCATCTGTGAAATTGAAAACGGACCGAACACAGATAACAGGATCCCAAAAACAATAAAATCTAATAATATGGCTATTAAAATTCCAAGAAAATAACTTTTTACCTGAAAATAATCAAATCGATTTATTTGCCTGTGTACTATACCTATAGAGAAATATAAGCCTGAATATTGTAAATTATAAATATGGTATTGATACACGAATATCAACCATGCTTCTGGCTTCTGAATAAAAGATGGAGAAAACTTGTAAAATATTTACACCCCATTCCCTATATATAATAAATTTTCTCACAAAATAATCAAAAAGAGTGGGTCATGATCGTGTGTTGGGATGTAATTATTGTGAAATTTGGATTTATTTCTTTATGGGGAGTTTAAAATTAGGTAAGAATAAGTCGAATTTATCCAAGTATTTCTAGTACATGAAACAAACGGCCAAACGTTCGGAGATACATCCCAGCTTCAGTACAGCCTTTCAATGAACATGTTGAGGTCTCATTTTCGGTCGAAACTTTTTGAAGGAAGTTAATATTATTAGTTCGTCATTTTACAATAGATTACGGATTATTACGAGCAAGTGTCATTATATTTATAAAACTGCTTAGTCTTTAATGAATTTTGAGAAAAAGGTTTTAAAAAATGTAAAAATACAATAGTAGGAGTCCATGAAAGCCTCGTTGAATTCCGTTTATCCTAAAGGACATTGGCGAATCCAAAGGAGGGGGTGATTCCGGGGTTTGGAACCCCCCTTTTTTCTGGACAATCATGTTATTTTTTTATGAATATCCTGGTGCTTTAGTAAGAAAATACCCTAAAAATTTTGGCGCCTCGCTCCGCTCCGCGAAATTTCCTTACAATTTAATATTGGCACTCCCCTTTTGAAATTGTCTGAATCCGTGCCAGAAGGGGACTTTCAGTTCTAAAAATATTACTAAAGAAGAAACAAAAAAATATGAGCAAACGGCCTAGCATAAAGCTCAACATTACGTATAACATTATGACAATGCAAAATTTAGGCAAGGTTCATTTCTTCGCTAAATATAATGGTATATAGCTGGCATGTCAAGTTGTAGTATGAATTCCTCATCTTTATATACTAAAATTAGTTTACATGTTATGGAATAAACCTTAGTTGCAGCATTACATTTGACCTAAGATAACTATAGGAACCTGATTCCTATAATCACAAGTTGACCCATTTATGTCATGTTATATTTTGATCCTGTCACATATCTATATTATTGCGTGAATATATATGCAGATGCGGGGGATTTGAAAATGATAATTACCATTACTTGGCTGATATTGCTGCTTATGAGCCTTGGCTTTCTTCCGAGAGGACATGTTAAAATTTACTCTTTTCACATCAAATTGAGTAGTTTTATCAGTCATTGGTTCGTTGATACTTGTTGTTTATTTTGATCCTTACTATACTGATAGGACACAAAATTCTCATAGTAAGTACTGTTGTATATATTCGACATGCAGAGACTGGTTACTGGTTATCACCACTAGGAAATTGGGGAATTAAATGAAGAGTTTACGAAATTCTTAGACACATCCGTTACTGGTTAATTATGATTTGATTCACTACAGGACTCAAAAATATAAGCTGTGCAATATTTATTTTTGTCAGGTTAATTTTTCGATTCAATTAACCAGCGTTTATGAAAAGGGATCGAGAAATCTAGACTTATATTCGCACGCGTCTGTTCTACTCTTGACGATCCTTACTATCACTTCCAAACTTTTGCAGCAAGGTTACAGATTTCATAAATTGTTAAATACATTTTAAAAGTTTCATCGAAGATATGAACATTTGATATCTAGATATATTGTCACTAGCAAACAGCTGATAAGGGCATTTCTCATCCTCGATTTTACGGAAATGTTATCAAAAAAATGACAGATACAGATTAAAAATCTAGAAAAACTGGGATGTAACTTACATTCTTTACGCAATAGGGATATCGATTGGATATTTTGTACATGTCCGTTAAATTAGCTTTTTGAGGGATTTACACATGCTGGCCTCCCACTGATACTACCGATGTCTAATGAAACACATGCTGATTCTTTACCAAACCCATCTGGGAGTTTTGAGTTTGATTTTTCTTCCGTAGTGCGACAGTGTTTTAATAGCAAACTAGGCTCCTTGAGCTAGCCGGCAGTTTAGCGACGAGCACCCCTTGACCCAACTTTCAAAATTATGTTTTGTCTCATTCTTTCTTTTCAAGATTGTGGTCTTGGAGTTAGTAGTCTACCTGTACTGGGTTTTATTCGTATGTTTATTATACTATTGGGAAACGGGACAGAGAAAGGGGAGGTTTGGGTACTCCTAAACCAGTTCAATCCTACCGCTGGCTTTTGCTAGTGCCGGTTGTCCCGAGTTCCTATCGTTGTTTACGTTTGTCTTTTGTTTTTTTGTGGGTTTTTCTTGTGCAGTTCCTTGGTACTTTGTGTCATGTGACTATGTTTTTCGGCCATTGTAGGTGTTTCCTGTTATCTTTTTATTCTATTTTACTATTAATTTGCAACCTTTCACAACATGTGTATGCCTTTTTCGACATTTTCATTTTTGTACAAAAAATTTTGTTTTTTTCTTAGGAATACAGAAATTTCACTGTGTGTGGGGGATTTTATAAAAGGATTTCATAGAGATATAATTTGAGAAATGAATGTTCCACAGTTTTGTCTCATTTCAACGGAAACAAATAATTTTCATTTCTTCCAATATAATAATTTCAAAAACTATGGAAAATATTAACAAAGTTCATAACATGCTTAACCTTATTCCCTCATATAATCATCTTTTCATTTGTATGTAAAACTTTTTTGTACAAACAAAAAAACTATAAATACTATTTTACATTTTGAAAAATAAAACACTTGTCTTTCAATATACAGAACGATAAAAATTGTAATACCAACAGACACCTTATCAAAATAATAAGCTTTTCTTTCAATGTTGCCTGCTTAAACAATGAATGAATATAGAGTAAATGCACACGAGACAAAGTCTCTACAAATACATCGAAATACCAAGCAATGGAACGACGCTTTTTTGTTGTTCTTCACCTTGAAGTCACCTTGTGGACTTGCGTACCTCATGGTAAGTTCAAGACGGGCCCCTAGCACCGGTTTCAGTGGAATTTATTGCTAGATGTCGAGCAACGCAAATGTGTCTTTTTTTGTCCATTGGTGTGGGATCGTCAAGAAAACATAGCATAATAAAGTCATGAGATATGGCACTGTGGCCATGGTCATGATGACTTCAAGATGAAGAACAACAATAAAAGCGTGTGTTCCATTGCTTCGTTTTGTCGTGTAATTGTGGAGACTTTGTTTCGTATACATTACCTCATATCTTTTCTTCGTTGACTATAAACGAAATAAACTATATATGAAGAGGTGGACTGATGACATTTTGAAATTGCCGAAATTTTTGAAAGTATGATAGTGCACCCATATGAGACGTTCTCTTAAATGAAAAGTACACCATAACTGAAATATATATATAGAGTCTTTTTCAGTAAACGAGTAGTGATTTCCAACCTGAAAAAGATGAGAGAGTGTCATTTGTGAAATTCATTCCATACAGTGATTGCATCATTTAAAAAAAATATATGGCAAAAGGTTAAGTTGTTGAACATTAATATATATATATCGTTTAATTATTATACAAAGTAAACAAATGGACAAGTATTCAAATCAATGAAAAAGACCCGAAAACACATTTCAAATGACATGAAAACAGTTTTGTCCACCATTTTTCCGTACTACTGAATTCATTTCTCAATGAGGTACGAAATTCCATAAATTCCGTTCTTCAATTTCATTGTCTATGATAATGTAAGAGTAACACTGATTACAATTGTCCGATCCGAAAAAAATAACGTAGCTGTAGAATAAATTGTAGTAAATTTAAAACGCTTCGATTTCAGATCATTTTGCGTCAGTATAAAGGAATATCATATAAAATGATCAAATTTCGGAATTTATTATTTCCACAAATTGAGTCATTTCTCATAATGGAATTTCAAGACCCATGAACAGTGTTAAATATTGACGATTGTGATGCATATCAAATCACAAAATATGTGCCATCTCGTCAAAAAATCTACGGACGTGCAATAATATTATTAATTCATCAGCGTTGTCTATTTCGTAAATGACACAATGCTTGAAACCTCCTAAAAATTTTTAACATGCATTTTATATTTCATCTTTGTGCACGTGAATATTTTCAGTCATAGTATCTGTGCAATTCATTCCGATTTCCAGATACAATAAAGTGCTATGGTGAAAGTAGAAATTCTTTATATAATACCAAACAGAAAGCGCCGATATATAGTGGGGCTCGGGGTTAGGTGGTGTTAGCACTATGGATATTTGGCCTGTGTAGAAAACTAAATACTTTTTTGGCAAGATACAGATGACTCATTTTTTAAAGTTTCAAAATGGCCGCCAAATGATGGCAAACCAGGGATCACAATACGAGTTATGTCAATGTGTTCGCAAACCTTACCTTAATAACATATAACAAAACAAATACATGTATTATGTATAGATTACGACAGTTTATTAATGCTGCATTTATATATTTTTGACATTTCTAGAGTTATAATTTAAAACATTAAACATGGATATTCATTTTTAAAAGTTGTCATAAAATATAAAAAGTGTTGCAATAATCATATAAAACTAATTGTTACCGTTGTACCAATAAGTCTTGTTAAGCTGAATTCAAATATACTGGTGAATTTGTATTTAGCATCCTTGGTTTTGTTTTTTCTCTGCGTAAAGAGTTTTTACAGTCATAATTTTTCATATAGGTGCAAATGAAATGGAATCGGCGCCTCTGTTGTAAACATGGTTACGATATCACCAGATACTAATGGAATTTTTTTTGAAAATAATACGCTGAAAATTACGGA
Source organism: Modiolus philippinarum (assembly GCA_002080025.1). Taxonomy (NCBI): domain Eukaryota; kingdom Metazoa; phylum Mollusca; class Bivalvia; order Mytilida; family Modiolidae; genus Modiolus; species Modiolus philippinarum. Next base: position 153,155 of record MJUU01018657.1, read on the forward strand.
ATGTAACGAACAGAGTTGTAAGTGTAGACTTCAAAAGACGAGGCACTACATTATTTGTCATTGAATTCATTATATATCTCACCAGAAAAATAACAAAAATATTTAGCTGTAAATCGGTTATTGCTCCATATTCTGATAAACTTTGGCATACAGAAAAAGAAGTCAACATGTAACAAAATCATATTTGGCATACAGAAAAAGAAGTCAACATGTAACAAAATCATATTTTCACCACATGGACCTAGATAACAATTGGCCTTTTGATCTAATACACAACAGTAGGTCATAATAATAACGAAAATTATTCCACAAAAATGCTAAGGCTAAATGGAAATTGAAACCAAACTTATCAAAGTAACAAGAACAGTTATGTTTTAGGGTTTCAAGCAGAATCACTGTTAAGATCAAAATTAAAACTGAATAAGCAATATATTTAAAAAAAATACAAATTTCATGGAATAACACTTCTTAGAAATACGTTAACAACAAAATTAGTTCATTTGCAGGTGTCGCCATTTATCATTTTAATTGTGTATGATTAACTGCAAAATTACCCGAAAAAAATGTGTAAAACGAGGACTCAAGTGTAATTTTGTTCATCCTAGCTGAATAACATAAAAAACACATAAAATAGGAATCCCATTTCTTTCCCGCTTGTACAATTAAACAGAATTAATTAATTGTCATAAAAAATAGGAATCTAATGATGTGTTCATTTTGAAAGGTGGAAAGATCAAAAACCGTGTAAATATGAAATGTGCATTATAACAACAATTAAAATGTCTAAGCTAAAAAATATATGTATTTCAAATGGCTCTGATTTCCTTGATATTCACATCAAAAGACAATTTTAAAATCACTTTCACTGATGTAGATAACTTAAGTACTGAATAAGGTGAACAAATATGTATTTGACCTATCCGGTCACACTTCCCTCTTCCGAAAAGACATATATTCCGTATTTCGTATTCTGAACAAAGGTGACTACCGCGCTGGTGCGGCCACAGAAACGAACCAGGCTCCCGGACTAAATAAAACGTTGCCCTAGTTACTACCCACAGGCAGGATGATCTGTCGCGTCACTTTTTCATTGAAAACACAGGTCGTGGTGGATATGGATATGGTCGGAAAACTTTGTAAATTAGCTGCTTCAGATGGCCATTTATGCCTTTTCAGTGCAAATCAAACTTCTAAACATTTGGAAGATAATAAACCGAACGATGCACCTTAGTTTTTAAACAAAAATTTAAAAATGTAGCAAGTTTGCAAAAAATAAAATCGGATTTCGGATCAGCATTGCAGTACTGACTGTTTGGTTGATGACAACCATCGCGGACTAAACGCCCACTAGTATTTGGATTTTATACTAGTATTTAGATCTTAGTGGTTATTTGTTCTCTATCAGTTTTACACGTATTTCTGTTGATGGACTTCCAAATGTTTTTATTTTATCTGCACTGAAAAGACATAAGTCGTCGAAATGTGCATATGCAGAAACAAAATTTACTATGGTATTAAATTATTTG
>MJUU01018657.1:154687-194716 GCA_002080025.1 Modiolus philippinarum
GCTCCTTCAGATGGCCATTTATGCCTTTTCAGTGCAAATCAAACTTCTAAACATTTGGAAGATAATAAACCGAACGATGCACCTTAGTTTTTAAACAAAAAAAATGTAGCAAGTTTGCAAAAAATAAAATCGGATTTCGGATCTGTTGATGGACTTCCAAATGTTTTGATTTTATCTGCACTGAAAAGACATAAGTCGTCGAAATGTGCATATGCAGAAACAAAATTTACTATGGTATTAAATTATTTGTTACCACTGGGTTGATGCCTCTGTTGGTGGACTGTTAGTCCTCGAGGGTATTCGCCAACCCAGAAGCCAGTACTTCGGTGCTGGCCCGAAAACCGATTTTAATTGGAAACTATCTAAATCTTAGAAAACTGTGTTAAAACTAAAGAGTATCTCCATTTGCATAGCTCTGTCCTTAGCTGATTTTGGCTTTTCTATTTACATCTTATTGGTTATTTGTTCTCTATCAGTGTTTATTTCGGTTTACGGACTTCCAAATGTTTTGATTTTATCTGTACTGAAGAGACATAAATGTGCAAATACAGAAAAAAAAATTACTGTAACTTTGGTAATAAATAACTAACGTAAGACCACTTGCATGATTCAAATGTAATGCGTGTCTGTTGTGTACCAAAACAAACTGTCAAAAATATCTTCAGAATGTTAGAGCCAACAACAAATATAATTACATTCGACAAAATTACTCTTACTTCCTTATATATACATAAGCTCTCAGTTTTCAGTCGATTTAATTTATCTGCATGCTATCTAAAATGATTTTTTGTGCATTTCGAATTTTTTGTTGACGTTTCATTTTTGGATGATCTGTGTGTGGATTTTGATTGATATAATTTTCATGACGTTTATTTCAACTGTATTTCTACAGCCGTTGTTTTTGCCTCGTTTTTAAGTATATATTTCACATAAAATCTTACTCATGCTTATCCTATCCGAGTTCCTATCGTTGTCGGCCTTTGTCTTTTATCATTTTATTGTTTTTCTTGTGCATTTCCCTGGTGGATTGTGGCATGTGATTGTAATGTTCGGCCATTGTAAGTGTTTCCTGTTATCTTTTCTTCATTAATTACTTAATTAAAACAAAATTATAAGTATATACTTCATGTACATTTTTAATTCTTTGCTGATGATATTAACAACCTTTCATTTAATGATTAAGAACTGCCACATTTATGTTCTTTGTTCCCTTTTTAGTATTGTGTCTCAAGTAAATTTATTCCATTTCTGTACAGTAATTGATATATGTCGGGTAATATAACGTGTTTTGGGCCCCTAAAGCACGGGTGACCATGCAACAATTAAAAAAGTATAATCTGCAAAAATATATGAACTGGTATTTGGAATGCAATAATATCGTTTAATGTCACGTCAAAACAATTTTATTGTTAGTTTTTCTACGGAATTAAAGTCTGTTCCTCTCCTTTAGATAATGGAAATCTTACGATTTCAGCTTTATTTTTATCATATTTGGTATGTAAATCAGGATTGACCATTCATAACTGAAAAATGTTGAAATCTCCTTTTACGGCCTGGTGAAAAGTCTGCAGTCATATGAATTTTCACAAATTCTTTCAAACAGGTGAAAATTTTTAAGAGATGGATTGTCCTACAAGTAACTTGATGAAATAGATGACCCGAGTTGACTTACATAATAATAGCAAGGTATACTCGTTAGGGGTTAACAATTGTAATCCACAGACTTTTTGTTTGTTAACACCGTATAAAAATTAGCAGTATGTTCACTATTTCTTTTTTATTTAATGCATGCATATTCCAGTTACACGTAGGAGTATTTTGTTGAATTATTTCATTTACGGGTATATTTTCTCTTGAATTAAAATGGGGGTATAAGCACAAGGTAAAAGCCAAAGTGAGACTTGTTTACCATCTGACTTCAAGTAATACTTGCCAATACCTATTTCAGAATAGTCCAGTCCTGTCGATAATTGTGCGCCGAAAATATTATCCCTTTAAAAGCATTGAGCATTTTAAAAAGCGTTTTTTCTTTCCTAATGTACTGGTAATCGTCAAATTAAAAGTAGTTCCAGAAGTGTACAATATTTTTACACAACCACGCAAATTCCGGCGCCGAAATATGCAGAAGAAGTCAACAGAAGAGCATTTCCATTATCAAAAGGAAGTTGAACAGACTTTTGCTGAATAAATGTTTGTTCGCAATATTTACTGTCTTAAATATCTATTACCTAAGCCATCATGTCACACTTACCCCATCAAAGAGTCCTCATGTCTTTACAGGATTCTTACCTCAATTCTCAACACCAAAACTTTTTGGCTTCGGGTTCAATGTCGTATTCGTGTGTATGATTGGATAAAACAAGATGGTGGACAATATTTGTCAAAAACGGTTAGGCATGAAGAAATGTTCCTTTTTCTTAGTGTATACGATGTTCTTTGAATAAAATAAAATTCGCTTGCGATCAAAAAGGTCTTGTTCTGTTTATTATCTGCAATGATATCGCTAGTATGAACATATGAATGTTTATTCTTTGATGAAACGTCATGGTCTCTCTGCAATTCAGTTTTAAGTGTTTGGTAGTTTGTATTCTCTCTATTTTTCTATATTTTAAGACCCAGATTGTTGGGAAAAGGGACCTAGATCAAATCTTTACATCAAGCTCTATTCATTCTGACCCGATTTGGTTATCTTTGTTTCTCATTTCATAAATATTCCAAGTTGAATATTTGTTTTTGCACAGGATTGGAATTGTTACTTTTCTCCCATTATCGTACAGGATTGGATATCGATTTTGTTTAATGGGACTCCGTTTCTTGTTCCCTTTATTTGCCTTTGTGGAATGTCAATACAAAGTTATGTAATTATTTTCAAAGAAACGTAGTTTTGGGTATGTGACGGAGCATACCCGTCTATAAATAGAAGCATTAGTAGGTTTTAAACACCTTCCATTATATTTTTAAGACACACTTCCTAAAAAAATTAATCTGGGATGTGGTGAAATGGCCCATTAGTACTGCCAATATCGCCCATTTCACCACATTCCAGATTAATTTTTTAGGAAGTGTGTATCTAAAAAATATATATACAGAAAATCGTACAGTGGAATGAAGCTTTTTAAGTACATGGGGATATTTGTCAACTTATTTGTTCCGCCCGCCTAACACAAAGTTTGGTGCCGAAATATGCATATAAAAAATCAGCGAAAATCTGAGTGATTGAAATGAGAAATCTTTAAACTCTACGGAATGTGCCGTAACGAACAATTCAAGCCTAAATAAATGAAATAAATACCTTGGTGGACACACTCGACAAATTTCCACATTTTACCAAATTAAATGCATCGAAAGATAAACATCAACATAAGAAACCTAAAGTAATATTCACCCTAGTTCTTAATAAGACAAAGTATCACACAAAAAGTCCTGAACCAAATCGATGTCCAATCCTGAAGCAAATCGACGTCCAATCCTGAAGCAAATCGACGTCAAATCCTGAACCAAATCGATGTCCAATCCTGAACCAAATCGATGTCCAATCCTTAACCAAATCGACGTCCAATCCTGAACCAAATCGATGTCCAATCCTGAACCAAATCGACGTCCAATCCTGAACCAAATCGACGTCCAATCCTGAACCAAATCGATGTCCAATCCTGAACCAAATCGATGTCCAATCCTGAACCAAATCGACGTCCAATCCTGAACCAAATCGATGTCCAATCCTGAACCAAATCGATGTCCAATCCTGAACCAAATCGATGTCCAATCCTGAACCAAATCGATGTCCAATCCTCCACAATTTTGGTAAAAAAAGTAACAATTCCAATCCTGCACATAAACAAATATTTAACTTTGGATATTTATGTAAATATGACACAAAGATAAGCAAATCTGATCAGAGTGAATAGAGCTTGATGTTAAGAGTTAATCTAGGTCCCTTTACCAAACAACCAGAGTCTTTAAATATGTGAAAAGAGGAAAATACACACCATTACTCGCTTCAAACTAAATTGCAGAGATACCATGATTTTTCATTAAAGAATAAACATTCATATATTTATACTAGCGATGTCATTGCAGATAACAAACAGAACAAGACCTTCTTGATCGCAAGCGAATTTTATTTATTCAAAGAACATCGTATTCACAAAGAAAATATACATTTCTTCATGCCTACCCGTTTTTGACAAATATAGTCAACCATCTTGTTTTGTACAATTTTGCACACCTATACGANGGGGGGGGGGGGGGGGGGGGGGGAGGTGTAGTTTTTTAAAACCAACAGTCAGTTTCACAATAAAAAAAAAAATAAACAAATAAACAAACAAACAAAACAAACAAACAAAAACAAATGTAAGTAAAGCAATCCCATAGGTATGTTAAGAATTACTTCAGAAACATATATGGGTTAACAGCAAATATAATCGCATTGGCATATAACTTAACCAACCTCCTTACTTATACACGTGTGTTTGTAGTTTGTTAATTTCATCTTCACGCAATTCAACTGAACTCGGAGAAGCTCTAGGAAAGATATGCGTATTTTTACCACAGGGGCGGACACTTCATTTCATGTTCCTTTTTTCTCGTTATTTTTGGCATATAGTGTTCTACAGTATTCTACCTCTGTTGGTTTAACCTCTTTGTTTGTAATCCAAACGGCTGTTCGATTATTCCACAACAGTCTTTGCTGATTTGATTAAAATACAATTACAATTATTTAGCATATTTTGATATATTTTAGATTTGTTACTATACATTTTGTAACTTCCAATCGACTTGAACTTACTTTTGGAGAGAGATACAATTTACTTCAAGATGTAATAAATTTATATTCGTTGTTACATTATTTTAATATTTTGTCTCAAATATATGTATTCCATTATGTACAGTAACTGATAGAAAAATTCAAATAATTTTGGAGTAGTTTATCTATGAATAAATGCGGTCGACTCGTGAACACAAAAACCGAATAATGACTTTAGGTAAAGTTTGTGCGATTAACTCCTCCAAAATTATTTTCATTTCTTTTCATTACAACTTGTTGCCCTTATGACAATGCTTTCATTGAATTTGACGTATTTATAGAGGTTTTCATAAACTGCACCAACTCGCTTTACCACATTTCACTCATGTGATGTCTTTGTTTCGTTGTTCTTCCAATGATGCCATTGTCTTTGGATTATTCCCTTTTTTGGACTGACGGTTCGGTTCCCGATGTTGCCATTGTATTTGGATTATTCCCTTTTTTGGACTGACGGTTCGGTTCCCGATGTTGCCATTGTATTTGGATTATTCTTTTTTTTTTTGGACTGACGGTTCGGTTCCCGATGTTGCCATTGTATTTGGATTATTCTTTTTTTTTTGGACTGACGGTTCGGTTCTCCGATGTTGCCATTGTATTTGGATTATTCCCTTTTTTGGACTGACGGTTCGGTTCCCGATGTTGCCATTGCATTTAGATTATTCTTTTTTTTTTGACTGACTGTTTGGTTCTGTTGCCATTGTATTTGGATTATTCCCTTTTTTGGACTGGCGGTTCGGTTCTCCCTTACTTCAGCTGAATTATTATTTTATTGGCACAATTTACTAACTCAATAACTACTTGTTACGCTCAATATGTATTGCAGTCTACTTTTCATTAGAGAAAAAAAAATACAACCATTTTTATGTCTAAAATAGATGTTTGATTATTTCCATTTTGAACTGCATGCATTGAGAGTAAATTATAGTTGTTCCATGTATTTTCCATTGATTCTAAGAACGAACTATTAAAAGTGAATTGCATTTGTTACTAAATTTTGTACTGATTGGTTTTACACTGATGTTTGAGTCAATAATTTGGGGAAACAGTTACCATTGACTTCAAGATTAATAAATAACTAAATACCGAAGTTACTGTGAATTTATTTTCTGCATATGCGCATTTCGACAACTTATGTCTCTTCATTGCAGATAAAATCTAAACGTTTGGAAGACCATAAAATCAAATATGTTAAAAAACTGATAGAGAACAAATACCCAAAATGATCTAAATGTAAAACCAAAATAAGCTAAGGACAGAGCTTTGCGTGAGGGAGATACTCCTTAGTTTTCAACAGAATTTACAAAAATTTAGATATTGCAAGGTTTGAAATAAAATCGGCTTTCGGGTCAGCACCGAAGTACTGACTACTGGGCTGGTGAATACCCTCGGGGACTAACAGTCCACCAGCAGAGGCATCGACCCAGTGGTAACAAATAACTTAATACCGAAGTTACTGTGAATTTATTTTCTGCATATGCGCATTTCGACAACTTATGTCTTTTCAGTGCAGATAAAATCTAAACGTTTGGAAGACCATAAAATCAAATATGTTAAAAAACTGATAGAGAACAAATACCCAAAATGATCTAAATCTAATAACGGTTGTAAATATATGTTTGTTGTCACCTTATTATCTCCACTCTTTAGAATGAAAGTTCGAAATAATGCGGTTGACCTCGTCCGTCCGTCTGTCACGTTTCTTTTTACCTAGTAATTATATAAATACTTCTGCATTTCCTTCGATTAGAATGAAGACTTTCACTTATTAGATTTCAAAAATATTTGAATAAAGTTTGCTAATTTCGTCTTGTCTATATTGTTTTGTTCAAACACAGATTTGGATTTCTTGGAGATAAATTTAAAATAATTTTACAAATTGGGTTTCAAACAAATTTTTTTTTCTAAGTTTGTTAAATTTCCTGAAATTCTCATAGACAATTTATTACTTGGAATTCTACCCAGCTAAAGTACTTATTTTTTCAGAACTCTAATTTCTAAACCTTTTGGTCCCAATTTTGATAAATGTCCAGAAACTCTGAAATATCAGTAATGTATATTTTTGAATTTTACCAAGATACCATATACCTTTTAATTTTGTAATTATTAACAATTTTCTGATTCATGTTTCTCCCACTTGTATCAAACAATAGATGAGCTTGGTGTTTTAAACAGAGCAATGAAAGTGGTTTATATTAGCAAGGTATAGTGAGACCTGGATAAAGTGAAAATAAAATTATTTTTCATATAATTAATTGATATAAAACAGTTCAGATAATGCATTTGAATTTACAGTAAAATATTAGAAAAATAAAATAATATAAATATACGCCAATTTACTACATTTTCTTTTCATACAAATCTTTGACTTCTCAAACTAAACATACCTCTTACTCAACAAATCTTTCATATTTAAAGTGATCACAAACTCTTGCTATTTGGATTTCCAAATGTTTTGATTTGATCTGCACTGAAGAGACGTAAATGACCATATGCAGAAACTAAATTCACAGTAACTGCGATATACAAAGCGTTTATTTTATGCCTTTTACAATTATGGAGGAAATTAAACTATGGCTACAAAAAGAATGACTGAACAATTCATGCAAAAGGTTATGTATAAAGATTCCCTTTTATTAAAGAAAAAATATTCAAGCACTAAATAATCGGAATATCTTTAAGTTTAAGAAAATACAAGAACCTATTTGAAATTTCTAATTGCAATGCTGATTTTTGTCATGATCGAAACGATCTCCGACATGTGAAAATATGTGATGTCTTCACGATTTCCGTGGATTTGAAAAATGGCTAGATATACCTCAAATCTTTCTAAATAAGTATAACATGCAACTCCCTAAAACATAAATGCTCCGGTTTGTGGATGTTATAAAATGCCAGATTCAGTTCCGGAACACCACAGTATTGATTGGAAAGACCAATGGTCATTTCCTTTTGTTTCTGGGTTCCAGAAGGTAACCAGTCTCAATTGTGATACTATTTTAAGAGAAATGTGATTGGATACACAAGAGACAGCTGGACAAATCATTGATTATTTCTTTTTAAGATGGTAAATAATATATAATACTACGGCGTATCTTTCGGACTTGATACCAGCATCCTTTTTTTTCATTGTGGTTAATGAAAGTATATGGAACATATACACACATGGAACTCGCAAATCCAATAATCTAATTTAATATGATTTACCTACAAGAAGTAGCTAAAGTTTGCCAAAATTGGTTTCTTGCATAAACTAATCACTGAAAAGTCATTTTGTTGGTCTTTATTTAATATTGAAAATATTATTTAACAAACCCTATGAATACGTATATTTGGACCAACGAATATTGATTAATTTAAAATATTAAGCAAAGAAAAATCCAGCTGACGACCCTTTAACCCGATGTAAAGCAATGAAAATTCTAGTTTCTCTTTACAAAAATATGTAGTTCACGGACCAAATATGTTCGATAAATAGTAAAATACCGATTGAAGAGCCTGTAAATATACTCTCTGTATATGGCCCTTTCGATAACTTATGTCTCTTCGGTGCACATCAAATCGGCAAAACATTGGAAATCTAGAAATCAAAGATATATAAGCTGATAGTCTACCAAATGATTTGGTAAAATACCAATTGAAAGCCAAAATCAGCTAAGGACTGAGCTTTGTAACTCCTAAGTTTTTCAAATTAAGATATTGTGAGTTTCCAAATAAAATGAATTACTGGACCATATCATCGAGGACAAACAGTCCAACATTAGGGGTTTCGATCAAGTGTTAATGAAAAAAATCTTTGGCGATTTCAAAAGTGGTTGATTGAAAATAGTTATAAACCATTTTTGAAATCCATAACCTCTTTTGAATACCAATTTATCAGGACAGCCTCAGATACCTGCTACTGGTGATGTGTTATGTACAAAATTTAGAAAATGAAAGAAATGGAGTAAATACACATGAAAGAAAATTCAAATACCTGGTAAAACTACTCTATGAAACGCCGCTTTTGCTATTGTTCTTCGTGTGAAAGTCACCATGAGACCTTCAGCAATGAGCTTAGCTTATTCGTCATAGTAAGTTCAAGGCTGCCGTGGTACCGATTTGAGCGGATTTCATTGCTAAATGTCAAACAACGCTACACATGTTTAATCTTAATCATGGATACACATAAAATTGACTGTAAAAGAGTAAAAAGACAAAAAGTAAGAAAATAATCACAACATTATAAGGGTACTCATCGAATCAATTGCAAGAAAAAATAGTGAGATGTCGGCACTATAAACAGGTGATCAGAAAAACATTTGGAAATTAAAAAAAAATATATATATAAAATACCAAAATTTATATGAAAGTATGATAGTATATCTATATGAGATATTCTCTCAGAAAAGTACACCACAATCGAAATATATAAAGAGAACATACATTTTTCGCAAGGGAAATCTTTTTACGGAATCCACAGTCTAAGATAAACAAAGAAAGGAAGTGGAGTAAATGCACATGAGACAAAGTTGCTACAAATCATGGTAAATCCAAACAATAAATACCTCTTTTTTGTTGTTCTTCATCTTGAAGTCATCATGAGGCCTTCAGCGATGAGCTGTTGCTCATACCTCACAGTAAGTTCAAGGCGGTCCCTAGCACCTGTTTGATCAGAATTTTTAAATGTATTTTATAATTTATGAAATTTGTAACCTTGTTGTCGAAAGTTTGATATATATATATATATATATTATAAGTAATTTGTTTTGCGAGAATGGAATTCTCTGCTTGTATTGCATCGAGTGCGACAGCACGAGATGCAATACGAGCTGAGAAATCCATCCGAGCAAAACAAATTACTAATAGTATTTTTATCGCTAATTCTGTTATTGGAAAATACCGGATATATGTTCCCCTTTCCAATGAAATGTTTTATTTAGTTGAACTATTACTTTTGGTTGAATATAGCGCTTTCTTTCTCGGGATTATTTCTGTCACGAAACGTCACGCGACGTCATATTAATACGCTGTTGCTAACGTTCNATATGTTCATATCAGTGCAGTGCAGTGATAATAGAATTATCGTCGCTCGGAAACAATTGAAAATTGCGCAAATTAGCGATAATACCTTCATAAAATTATCAAGCTTACAAACGCTTTATTTAGCGTGTACAATTTGTATTGTAATATAATTTGAAATGAAAATTCAAACAATGGAGATGATTTAAAAACAAAATCTTTAAAAAATATTACGTTGGTCATTTAAGTTTGAAAATAAGTTAAGTGATCTCTGCTTTTCTTTTTGCTTTCAGGAAGTTTAGTATAAATTTAAGGCTAGCGACATATAAAATAATCAACATTCTACCTGATGTAACATTTCAGTTAATAATTCCTCATTTTTGTGAACGACTTAGAGTGTCAGCTTATATAGCCGGTGACAACCAATTTTATATAGTTTTTGAATTCTGTTATAACATGCCATTATCTCAATTCTGCCTTTGCACTTTTTGAACCCCCGATTATGATTAAACTAATATTCTTTTCATATATTATTTCAAATAAATCTTTTTTCGAATAAACTTGTTTAATAGAATAAAAAAAGGATAACAGGAAACACCTACAATGGCCGAAAAACATAGTCACATGCCACAAAGTAACAAGGAACTGCACAAGAAAAAAAAACACAATAAAAATACAAAGACAAACATAAACAACGATAGGAACTCGGGACAGCCGGACTTGGTACCAGCACTAGCAAAAGCCAGCGGTAGGGTTAAACCAGATTTTTATAAATACCGAAGTAACTGTAAGTTTATTTTCTGCAGATGGGCATTTCTATCTCTGCAGTGCATATCAAATCCAAACACTAAGAAGAGAAAAAAGAGAAAAATATGTATAAAACTGATAGAGAACAAATAGCATTACAACGTGAAAGAAAAGCAAATCTGATATGGACAAACCTTTTCACAAGGTTCAAAAATTGGAATATTACAAATTTTTAATTAAATCTATTTTCTGGTTAGCATCACAGTGCTTGTGCTCAAATTAATGGGTTGTTGAATACTTTCATAGACAAAAGGCATTGAACAAGTTGATGTAAATAACTATCACGGCCACCAATCGATCTAAATCACAGCCAATGATATGACGAGAAAAAGTTTAGACGAACGTATGATTTGGAGGAACCTTGACAAATGGAAAACAAAGCTCTTTTTTGATGCCTTGCTATGTTTTAAAGCACAAATTAAAAAATCTAAGAATGTCACAATATGCTGTGATTGTCTTCTGTTTATCTTTTTGTCGGGCAACGGATTACAGCGACTGTAAGAACACTTTGCCAGTTGGTTATACGTTTGTTGACGAACCCACAAACATAAAAAACAGAAACATGGCCACAACGGCAGTATAGAATACCGAAGGATCAAAGGATTTGTAGATACAAAAATCAAAGTACACGAACAAAAATTGAACAAAGACAAACAATGTCACAAAACGTGGAAATAAAAACACAACACTCAAAACCAAGGTATTCACAGTGTGAACTCCAACAAAACCAAGGTATTCACAGTGTGAACTTCAACAAAACCAAGGTATTCACAGTGTGAACTCCAACAAAACCAAGGTATTCACAGTGTGAACTCCAACGGAACCGAGATTGCCATCAGGTGCTCCGGAAGGGTAAACATGTTCTACTCAGCTAACACCGATCGTTGAAGCGTTGTTCAACATTTAGAAATGATTTCCACTTAAACTGGTAGTGGAGGTCGTCCTGAACTTATTATGAAGGTATAAGCAAGGCTCATTGTTGAATGCCTCATCGTGATGTCAAGGTGAAGAACAACAATAAAAGCGTTGTTCAGTTGCTTTGTTTTACCATGTATTTGTAGCGACGTTGTCTCGAGTGTATTTACTCCATATCCTTTCATTGTTGATAATAGACTGTCCTGTAAATTTGTCTCCTGTGTATTTACTCCATATCCTTTCCTTTCATTGTTGATAATAGACTGTACTGTAAAATAGGGTTTCAAAAGTGCTACTAGATTTCAAAAATGGTTGGTAACAACTTTCAGCCAACCATTTTTGAAATCCTTCATAATATTAAAGTCACTAAAATGTTGCTCTTTAATTAGAGAAAACATATTTTACTGTGTATTATTTACGCAACTAGAACGTAAAATGAATTAAAAACATGTAAAATAGGATTTCTAAGTGGTTATGGGTTTCAAAAATCTTTAATTTACTACTTTTGAAATCCTTAACCACATTTTAAATCCCTGACACAATCTAAAGGGATTCTTTTGATACCTGATCTAAAACATTAAATTGTGTTATATCAACGCAACTTGTGCATAAAGTCAATAACAAAGAACTGAATTTCATTTTATAAGAGGTTGTTAATTTCAAAATTGGTTGGTATGAATCAACCACTTTTGAAATCCTCTTCCACATTTTATACTATTCACAGTCAAACTATTAAAGGGTTCTATCGTTCTATTTGCTTAACCTTACCATATATTTGTATGGATTTTGTCCCATGTACATTTATATCATGTCTTATAAGAAGCAGGTGATGTTTACTCTACCGGTACACCTGATCTCACCCATGGTTTTTATTGGGTCCGTGTTGTTCATCTGTAAGTGTGTCTTTATTTTTTTTTGTCCCGTACTCAAGTGATGTCCTTGTTTCTTAGTTTTTCCGACCTTGCCATTGTCCATGGATTGTTCGTTCTGTTCTCACTTAATTTGTTCTGTAAAAATGTTGATCTTTGATTGAATTTTCTAGTAGTTTTACATCTGCCTAGCCTTTTTACTCCTTGGATTTCGGCTCTTGGCAGTTCTGTTCGGTAATTTTATTATTAATTTCAGTGAAATAGCATCTTTTTGTTCTGTTTATGCAATATGTAAATAATCTTAACAACCTAAGCTACCCTGTAACATTGGATTTCAGAATAATGGTAATGTATTAAAAATGGTTTGAAGCAATCTTTAATTATAAACAGTTTTGAAATCCTTTTTGTGGTTCTTTACGTCGCTCATTTTTTTCATGCTCTTAGTATGGTGTTCTATATGGTTCTATATTTATTATCACAATTTGATTGTCATCAAATATTTTCATTACATGTGTCCTGCCTTTGGGGGTGAACTTTTCATTGTAAAGTAAAAAAAAATATAGTTACTGGTATAGCCATTTCTGATGATGTCTTCCAGGGGAGAATTTTTAAAAGTGATATGTGACTGTTTTCCTGTCTTATTTTCACAATTGTTATTTTTCATGTTTACTTATTAGATTAAGAAGAGCTGTTAACTATCAGAGAAATATCACTTCCGTTATTTTCTTGTTTATGCTAGATTTGAGCAATTTTTATCTCTATTTGAAAGATCTATTGGGGTCTGAGTTTTTCATTTTAGTTCTTGTAGTTTTTCTGAAACTCTTAAAGATATGTTATTTTGAATACTACATGGTGAAATTTTCCTTTGAATCCCAATTAGCTAAAATGATCATTCTATATTTCTCAACTAGGACGATTCGCACTCTTGTTCTACTCTTGACGATTTTAATGAACGTATTAACCTTACTATCACAGTCAAACTTTTACAACAGGGTTACAGATTTCATAAGTTGTTGAACAGTTTTAAGAAGTTTTATAATAGATATGGACATTTGATATCTAAATACGGAGTTACTCGCAAACAGCTTATTACTATGGGCATTTCTGATCCTCGTTTATTCGTTTGCCGATGTATTTTACGGAAATGTTAAAAAATGCCAAAAACTGATTAAAGATCCAGAAAAGCTGGAACGTAACTTACATTCTTTACGTAATAGGGGATATCGACAGGATAGTCTGCCGGCATCCGTAAAATTAGCTTTGAGATCTACTGACCTTGAAAATTTTATTCTCATATTGGCCTCTCACTGATACTTCCGATGTCTACTGAAATATATGATGCTTCTTGACCAAACCTTCTGGGAAGTTTTGAATTTGATTTTCTTCCGTAGTGCGACAGTGTTTTACCAGCAGACTAAGCTCCTTGTGCTAGCCGGCAGTTTAGCGGCGAGCACTCCTTGACCCATCTTTTAAAATAACGTATTGTCATTTTCTTTCCTTTCAAGATTGTGGTCATGGAGTTAGTAGTCTACCTGTATTGGGTTTTATTCGTATGTTTATGATACTCTAGGGTACCCATAAACCGGTTTAACCCTACCGTTGGCTTTTACCAGTCCCGTACCAAGTCCGCCTGTCCCGAGTTCCTATCGTTGTTTATGTTTGTCTTTGGTCTTGTTTGTGTTTTTCCTGTGTAGTTCCATGGCAGATTGTGACATATGACAGTCTAATTTTCAGCCATTGTAGATGTTTCCTAGTATCCCCTCTTTTACATAAAAAATCCTAACGCCTACTAATCTACTGCTATTCGTTTTATTGTGGAAAATTTATGTTCTGGTTTTGTCTTATTTTTTCTGAAACTTGCAATGATCTTGTAGTTTGGGAGTGAATTCTCCCCGGGGAATTCTCCCAGTTAACTCTAGCTTTCTTTATGTTTTGCCGTATAGACATGTATTCATACTAAGACAGTTGGACTTTAGTGGTGTTTGTATATAGGATGCTGTGTTTTTTAAACAAGTCTGATATAGATCCCAAGATGGAAACCTTAATCATATCCAAGTATAATCTATCCAGCATCTTATCAAACACTCGCGTGACCCCGACTGATGAGTGGAGTATCTAATCAGGACCACTAAGGAAAATTAACTTGTAACACGGACAATGTTGATTAACACGGCTACCTTAGCGTCAAAAACTTGAATGAAATCTTATTATTGGAAAGAAATTTGGAAATTAATTAGAACATTGGCTGTTTGAATTATCTAAACTTACATCACAGAGGGTTAATTAAAGAAAACTGTGATTTTAATCACGGGGCGATCTGGACCTGTAAAAGAATTAACTTGATTTCATAAGTGTTTCTTTCAACCTCAAGATATTATTTGTCCAAGTCTATACTCAGTATAAAGTAAATATGAAAAAAGTGAAACACAAATTACTGTTACAACTTTCAAATCCATATAAAACTTGAATGTAGCGAACTTTCAAAAATGAAAAGATAACTTTAATAACCTTTCACGAGTTTTATATCTATTTGTTGTTTTCTGCATCTAAAACTGAACGTCTTGACATGAAGATATATGTGTGAAGGATTTGAACCAATTTGGCGGACTGTGTCATTTTTCATTGCTCTCTATCGTTGAACTACACTTTTCAGTTTTTGTAGTATGTTTACCAGAACTGAACTGGACTTCCTGCATACTTCAATTTGCAGGGAAGTCGCAATTTGAAAATAAAAATTAAGTTGTGCTAAATTTGAGATCTACAGATGGCCATTTCGACAACTTATGTCTGCTCAGCGCAGGTAAAAACAATAAACCGTACATCAAAGATATTTAAAGCCTGAAGGGGGACAAATTATATGGTTTAATGAGTTCTAGAGATTTTTTCAGTCATCACTAAAGAAGTTTTACGGTCGACATCACGCTCTTGTGGACCGCAATGGGATACCTGTTTCCTAGATGACAACAGATTTTTCATTTGACAGCTAAAGTTTGTTTTTCCTCTACCGGCTTTGACTTTACTACCGGAGTTGACATGTTCAACACGGCGAGTGTCTTATAAGAAGCAGGAGTCGAGATGCTTACTCTACCAGTGCACCTGATCACATTCGTGGTTTTTTCATTGGGTCAGTGTTTTTCATCTTTGTATATGTGTGTGTCTTCATTTATTTTCTTTGTGCCGTACTCATTTTATGTCTTTGTTTCTTTGTTTTTTCCGATTTGCCATTTTACTTGAATTTTTCGTTTAGACTGACGGTTTGGTTCTCACTTACTTTACACGAAATCGTCACAGGAACTTGCTCCCGGCCTAGGAAAAAGTTGTTTACTATTAAATATGAATCTCGGATAAAAAAAAACCCGAGAAATTCATATTTGATTGTAAACAATTTTCTAGGCCGGGAGCAAGTCCCTGTGCAATAGTCGTACATTTGAACGAATGTGTATATCACTACAATAAACCTTGCTCCTGTGACAGAATTGTGAGCGAATTAGTTATTGGCTGGTGAACAAATTATTATTTCTACAATATAACTTACTGGTTCTCTTTTTGAAAATGACAAGAACACGTCCTGCTTTAGGTCTTTGATTATTGTTATATATACTTTGAAGTGGCGCTCTAATTCTTGGTTAAACAACACTTTCTTCATATTGATTTATAGGAGAAACAATGTAAAAAAAAACGTGTTTCCGTGTTTAGATTGTTTATTTGGTTTGGGATCAAGGTGTATTTCTTGTCAGATCGTCTGATTATAGACAATTTAATCTTGGCAATATAATTTAGAGGTAAATTCAATTAGGACTTAATATCCAGTAGAGAATTAACATTACCGTGTTATACATATGGCCAATAATTCTAGTCATTGATCATTCACCTGGAAATCAGGATTACAGTTATTTACAGATGTCCCGGGTACTACTGTTTATATCTTTTTAATCTTGGGGATCTTCAAGATGTCTTTATTACAAGATAATTATCACAAGTTCTTTTCTGTTTCGGATGTCAAGGAAACATTGACTCCTTTTGTTGCATGACTTGGGCACTACTGTAAACCGGGAAATTTTCGCGACAGTTTTATATTCGAGATTTTTGCGTTTGGAATGCAAGCGCGAAAATAAAACGGCGCGAATATTCTTGTCTACCGTTGAAGTCAATGGCTAACGATTTGGCAGCGCGAATTCAAAACTGCGCGAACTAAAATTCTGTCAGTTTACCGCGAAATAAAGACGGTGCGAAAATTTCCCGGTTTACAGTATTGTTGTATTTCTTGACAATTATTTAAGAAAAAAGTTTATATTTATAATAGTTTATCAAAATTGTACACCATATTTAAAAACAACGGCATTGGAAAACAGAAAGGTGAGGTACTTACACTAATTACAAAGTCCAAAGACATGGCAAAAACGAGAACACGGAAATCAAGGATAATAAGAGTCACTAATTCAAAACTCTCATAAAAAAACGAAAGCATCACCGGGTGTTCCGGTAGGGTAATCATGTCATGCTCTGTATACAGCATCCGACATCATTTTAGTGAGTCAATAAAGGGTGAAGTCAAAATCGGTAATGTAAAATCCGGGAAGACGTAAAATCAGAGCATGCGACTTCTGTATATTGTTATTTGACCCTCTTGGTTAAAAAAAATCAACAAAATCATCGATATATCGAAGTCACTGTGAATTAAGTTTCTGCATAATATGGCCATTCGACAACTTATGTTTCTTCAGTGCAGATCAAATCAAAACATTTAGAAAACCATTCACCAAAAATTGAAAAAGCTGATAAAAACAAATAACCAAAAAGATCTAAATGAAAGGCTGAAAAAAAAACAAACAAACAAACAAACAAACAAACAGCCCATTAAAATTATTGCAGTTAATTTGAATTAACATATGTGTCATGGTCTCACGTTCATTTACTCCATATCCTTTTGTAAAATAAATAAACAAACAAACAAACAAACAGCCCATTAAAATTATTGCAGTTTGAATTAACATATGTGTCATGGTCTCACGTTCATTTACTCCATATCCTTTTGTAAAATAAATAAACAAACAAACCAAACAAACAAAACAAAAACAAACAAAATACAAAAAAACAAAAAACAAAAACAAAAACAAACAAAGCCATGGTTTAGTCTTTCGATTAAAACTCCCATAGCATTGAATTCATAGTATGGTAACACATTTATGTATAAGGAAATTCTGCATACCGACAGAAATTCTGTCAAGGACGTATAATCATAGATTTATAATACTATGGTATAATGATAATACGTCCTTGATAAGTGAAACCAAAGCTTTACAAAAGGGTCTCTGTTTATTTGTTTTGTGGTTCATGGTTTTCGGATGAAATTTATGGTTTGAGTTTGCTCACGGGTGTTTTTCTAGTTATAGTTTGTGCCTTTACGAGCTGCCTTTCAGAAATTTTCACTAAGAATCTGCGGTTTACTGTAACATTTTGTGTATTTTCTCTGATTCAATACCGAATTCTGTATTTGATTACTTTGGGCCCTATTAATTTAGAGTCGTTGTCTTAATGTAGAGTCGACATACAGGATCACAATATATGGCAAAAATGTTAGCACCATTACGACCATGACATGTTTGTAAATACATCCTATAATACAACATGACCACGCAAAGCTTGCTGCATATTTCATGTGTAAAAAACTCTATTCCGATCAAAAGGTCAAACTTTACTTAATCAAAAGGACCTGAACGAGTCTAAAAATGTAACAAATATTATGAAATGAGCACAGAAAGCCAGTTAAAAACTGACCAAGTCTATGTATAACCCGACAGGACTAAATAACAAAATACCACAGTTAATTTATTTTTCTGCATGTAGCAATTTCTCTCCAGTGCTGAAACAACCAACACAAATCGAGAGATGTGTATAACCCGATGCGAGAACAAAATAACTGAAAGGCCAAAATCAGGTTCAAGAAATGGTTTTCACGACTACTGCAGTTTTAAACAAAAAAGTTTTTTAATCTTTGATATTGTAAGTTTCCAGATAAAATTGACTTTCGGGTCGACATCGAAGTATTTGACTACTTGATTGGTGGATTTCCTTTGGGATAATAGTGCACCAGCAGAACCATCAACACAGTGGTAATAAAAAATAAAATAGTTATTGTTTATTCACTTTCTGTGTATGGCTATTTCGACACATATGTATCTTCAGTGCAGAAAAAATCAAAACATTTTAACATTAGAACTTCGAGAGATGTAAAAATATCTGATAGAAAACAAATAGCCAAAAGTATCTAAATTGAAAGCAAAATCAGCTAAAAACAGAGCTTTGCACTTAGGAGATACTCCTTAGTTGTAAACAAAATCGTTTGTCTTACCTTGTTTTTTTCTTGTGGCCTATGATTGTAATTTGCCGTCATGGTATGTCTTTCCTGTCATCTGTTTTATTTAATTTACATAGCGATAATTTAGAATGTATATGAGGCTTAAGAACGTTGCTCCATTGCTTTGTTTTATTTGAATGGATTGATTGATTAGTTAGAGTTTAACGTCCAGTAAGAAAAAAATCAGCGATATCATAACCAGAACAAGTTAATCTATTAAAAAATACAAATAAAAGAAGAGAGATGTTACTGTTGAGAGGACAACCGGGGCAACGAAATTTGATTGTCATTGGGAAAAGGAAGGGATGGGTAGTGGCAGAAAATTTAGCCTTCTATACGATGGAAATTTACCTATACGATTGGAAATTTAGTCTTCTGTATGAAATTCTACTTCAAGCTTGGTTTTATCGCGTATTTGTAGAGCCTTTCTCTCATGGGCATTTACTCTATATTCTCCTATTGTTAGTTTGTCTCTCCTTTCGTATGGTTTCCGTAAAAAGATTTCCTATTCCAGAGATATATGCTCTCTGTATATTTTAGTTATATGGCGTACTTGTTGTGAGAATTTCTCACATGGAGTGTCAATAGATACATCATCATACTTTCAAAATCTGGCATTTTTTTTGTAATCTGACCATTCATCTGTTTATAGTGCCTGCTTCTCATGATTTTATGATGAAAGTTTTCTTGCAATTCATTCTATTGGTGCCCTCTGGTTGTTTATATGTTTTGACTGTCTTGTAATCGTAAGGATTGGTTAGTTGTTTTTCTGTCGGGTGCCGTATGACAGTGATTGTAAATTTTATGTTTGTTGACAATCTCGCATCCATGCCCCCAAAAACATGGATGTAGCGTTGTTAGACAATTAGCAATGAATTCCCTCCAGACCGGTGCTAGGGGGCATCTTGAAATAGCACTGAGGTACTGGCAAAGCTCATTGTTGAAGGCCCCATGGTGACTTCAATGTGAAAATCAACAATAAAAACTTTGTTTGAGTGCTTTTGTAGAGACTTTGCCTCATTAGTATTATGAAAATCAGGTAGATATTTGATACTGAAATGTACTTACCAATAATTTAGAGTATGAATTACCTAGCAGTGATATAGAAATTTAGATTAGATATAATTAATAGGCCGTGGCTTTTCTTCCGGCCAAAAATAAAATGCAAAAATTATTCGGTAATACATTTCTTTTTGCTTTTAAAGAATCATAAATCTTATTTATTTACCTTTATAATGATAATTTTTGCTACATTGTAACTATTAATTTTTATCCAAATTTCAATGGGCGGAAATAAACTTTTTTGTCTATTTTCTCGGACAGCCGGACAAAAAGTAAAATTTGTCTATTTTTCCGGCCATAAATGATCCATACTGCAACAAATTATTTACGCAATTATCGATATCCAAGGGTCCTACAATACTTTAAACTGACTATTATTTCACAGAAATTGCAAATAGACGGGCGATGGACATTTGTGCAAATTTACCTGATAAACAGAAGAACATTTGCGCAAATGAAAAGTGGACAGTTGCGCAAAGGAAAAGTGGACGTTTGCGCAAACGGTTTTTAGTTACCTTTTGTCAGTTAAAAGCCCGTTTGCACAAATACATGTTGTACCTGTATAAAGCAAGTACTGTAATATATATCAAAGATTTGTTTTTTGGAAACCATTTTTGAGCAACAGACTATCAGCTGCATCAAAATAAGATACATCAGTGTAGAGGCTTTAATTATTAGATTGAAAAGGAAAAAAAAACAGAAATGATGAAATATCACGATTCCACTTCATTATATGTAATTACCACCATGGGCCATAAATTCAAAACTTTTAAATATATTTTTAAACTGGAAATAGTGATAGTTTTACGTTAAAAATTAGTGTTTTATGTTTGAGAGACTTAATAAATATCAACGATCTCCGAACTACATCCTGCTTAGAATCATACTTCAACCCCTCAACCCCGTGGTGAGCAGGAGACAACGGAAAGGTCCAGCTAACTCCTAAGGAAGAGGACATATGGAAAAAATATACTAAATAAAAATTTGCGCGTTTGGGTAAAACAATATGAAAAAAGAAGTCAGTTATCGTTTGCGCAAATGTCCACTTTTCGTTTGCGCAAATGTCCTCTTTTCGTTTGCGTAATTGTCCTAATTTTTTTGCGCAAATTTCCTACCTTTTTTGCGCAAATGTCCATCGCCGATATAGACGGCTATAGCCACTTCGTAATGAATAATATTGAGATTAACTTAATTGCCAATGATGTTAACTATAAATCAGGTGTTGAGATTTACCTACCGATGATTAAGAATGTAAATCGGGTAAATATCTAAATTTACCTACCAGTGATTTGTACTCGTCCTAATATTGAGATATACCTATCAATGATGTAAAGTAATAAATTAAGTAAATATCTTATGATGAAATTTACCTACAATGATGTAATACTGTAAATCAAGTAAATAGCTTATACTAAGATTTACTTATCAATGATGTATATTAAGATAAGTCTAATGTTTTGGTTTCATTACAAACGACGCAGGTAAATATCTAATATTGAGATTTAACTCCATGGTCAGATATAGAACGAGGAAATTGTCGAGATCTACCTGTTATTGGGCAAGCTAAGATACCCTTGTTGATTTTTACTTGTCCATGGTGTAAAAATACAAGTTTGTTCATGAACCAGTTAAAGTTCAATATTTTGTCCAATGTTGTTATTTATCTACTATCTAGAACGCTAAAATGCCAATTGTTATGCTCTATCTTCCATTGTCAACACCTTTACACTATGAAAGGCCTAATGTAGAGATAGGGGACTCTTTCAACTATAAAATGATGTTATACCTTTTATCTACACCTAATAGGAGATACCATCTACCCATGTTGTAAGACTGTAAGCCAGGAATTTATACAATATTTAGGTAGAATACTTTATTCTCTTTTCAACAAATACTCTGGTGTAAAAAAAAGAACGATCATCATTATCCATCGATTTAAACATTTCCGGTACGTAATTAAAATTTATTCCATTTATCCAATGTTAAAGTACTAGTTAAGGGATTGGTTCTGCAAAGATAAAATGTGTATTACATGTAGACATAGCATATGTTGGGTTGTAATGTCTTGTATTTTTTTTTTTTTTTTTTTGAAATATTTTACTTTTATTTGCACTTTTTGGACATAACTCGTCAAATAAAAAAAAAGTTAGTTTATCACAAATTTATCATTTTTACATTCTTAGTAGAAAACCATCAAACTATCAAGCAGAATATGCCGGTACAGGTATTACAGAATTTATCCTCCAACCTTGATTTTAAGTAAACAGTTCAGCTTCAATTTGTCCACCGATTTTATGCAGATTTATGTCAACTTTCTTATCATTTTCTGTTCAATGCCATGACATGACATTGATTCGACATTTGGTATATTATTGTATATTGGTGAGTTAAAGGCAAAGACTGTCCATCCTGATTGAAAAATAAAAGTTTTGGAACTTTTTATGTCCCCCGCGACGAAAAGTCGTGGCATATTGTTTTTAACTCTTGTTCATCCATTTGTCAGTTTGTCCGTCCGTACGAATAAAAACGTGTTTAGCAGGGGCATGCTCTTACAGACACAAGTAACCTGCACGGGGGCATGTCATCCTCTACTTCTTTCCGCAATGCCTTAACCAATAGTTAATATCAAATGGGATGTTAGTATTTAAGCTCAAATTTCGGCGTCTATTACATTTAAGGCATTTTATTTATTTCACTTATCTTGTACCAGACCTTATTTTTAAGTTATTTAGTTACTGTCAGAATACTTGAAGCAACGTCGGATCGTTCCCTACCAGAAGGTGGAATTGCCATTCTTTGCCAATTTTCGCCTTAATTCTTCAATTTATTTATTTTTCCCTAGGAAAAAAGGGAGTTTTAATCACCCGGCCCCACTGGATCCGCTTCTTGAGCAGTTGTTTATGTTACTTGTTGGACCATGTTGAATTTAAGAATTAGTTCACACATATATATATATAAGCACATAATTATGCATTTGGAAAAGGCATTCGTGTCAATGGATTAACAAATGGAAAGATAAACATACCTTTGATAAAGATAATACAATCCGAAAATACGGGAATTTCGATATAGGCTTTCTCGGCATATGTTTCAATTCGAAAGTACCAATAGAGTGAGACAAGACTGTATCTCCAATTGAGTGTACCGTAACGTGTGCATTGAAACAATATTTAACTTTATAAATTGACGAAAAACAGTTCACATTGAACTTTTAGTATGGTATAGAACGGGCAAGACTGAATAATTTGGAAATATTTTTATATTGTTGAAACATATTTAACACAATAAAATGTTGATTTTCCAGTAATGTGTTAATCTTAACAATGAGATCATAGTAGAATCTATACGAGCAAATGATTTGCAATGTAAAGTAGGGTCGATTTTGATCATCTTAGCAATTTCAGGGCAAAAATTTTATACCATAAAAGTTGTGAAAATAAACGGTATATCTGTATAAAAAATAATTAAGATATTTTCCACAAACTCTTTTATTACCTCCATCGCCAGTATGGTTTGGTTCTATAAATATTTTGGATTTTTCTCTTCCCTCAAGTATGTGTACAAGTTTTTTTTTTATATTTTTATGAAGCATACTTCACACTTCAACACATATATAAAAATTAATTAACCTGAACTCAAGGTTTGATCAAAGTAAAACGTCTTTGCCTACCATATCATTTCTTTTATTATTTTCTATAATTTTTCAAACTAACTTGTGAATGGTAATTATTGATTTTTCTGAAACATTATTTTGAATGCTTCCGTTAAACATATGGCATGCAGGTAAAATCAGGTGATACCGCCTTCCTCCGGCATCGCAGACAGAATCACCAATCAGAGATTAGCAAAGGAAATTGATTAACAAAACTAGGTAACAACATTAAATCTACCTTAAAAACTTGGTCAGCAAAACTCAGTTATTATTTACGAGAAATTTACCATTTGTGGGGACAGAGCATATTTTATACCCCCTGATCCCCTTCGACCAAAGGAGCCTGACCCAGCGGCCATGTCATCGTACGGTCTTTATCATCCACACCAGGTAGGACCAATATTTCTTTCCGAATTCTTGAATCTTTAATAAGGTTTTATACGCCTTTCATCAAAGTCTTAAAATATTAAACAGAGATTAACGAATTTTATATTAAGTGACATTTAACTTGTTTCCTTTCCTAGATTAATCATTTACATTTTCATTAATATGTTAGTAAAGATTTTATTTTCTTATTCTGATTTTATCTTTGTATAGCTTTAGCATGTTAATTTGCATGTTAAAGTAGTTTGTTGTCTTCGATCAATTCTGTTTATTTCTTCATTGTTCATTTCAACAAAAAACTCAAAAAGATATTGATATAACATATAAATCATAACATTATTGTATAGAATGATAAAAATTATTGTTTCTTGAAATTATACGTTTTTCCGTAATTTGTTTGGAGTTAATGTTTTTACTAGTGACTTGGTTTGAATACACTGTTAGGGAATGATAAATAATAATAATAATAATAATAATATATTTTTATTTTTATTTATTATTATTATTATTTTTATTTATTATTATTATTATTATTATTTTTATAATTATTATTATTATTATTATTATTATTATTATTATCATTATAATTATCATTATTATTATTATTATTATTATCATTGGCAGTCGTGTATATAAAAGTATAAACGTATCAAAAAGTACTTTGATTGTAACAGAAAAAAAACTTTCGGGAAAAAAACAAAACGGTATTCCGTGTGATTAATAGTAATTATACTTTTTATCAATAATTTTCCCGGGTAAAATAATTTTGATTTATTAAACAAATAATGAAACGAACAGGCGATTTATCAATTTTTGTTCCTGTAAAATCATATCAAACCTGATGATAATTGTACGCTTATTTCAAACAAATAAAATCCCTAAAGACAAACATTTTGTTACCTTAGATTCATCCTTCCAAGGAATCACTCCCAAAGGAACCAATACGGTTGAAACCTCAAATAGCCAAAGTTGCTGCACTTGCAAACTGCAAACATCCGTCAGCAATGATAGGATAATTATTTACCGAAATGTCAACGTGCACGTGTCTGGAGAAATGTGTAAAGTTGACACTACAACACTGTATAAGATTTAATCAAGTTTTATAATTAATTTTTCAATTCAATTTGTCAGTGATTAAGAATAAAAACATAATGAATTGTTTTATGCTTACGGCACTCATGTACTGTTATAGGTCCCAGCCCTGATAAAGTATGGAGTTACTTATCGTCTATGTCATCATGTATAGTAAAAGCTTTTATTTCTCACAAGCGACAGTTCTAGCGTTTGAGCTCTGCTTGGAGAATTTCTGTTTAAAGGGGAAAAAATTCAAAAGCTTTTCACAACGAATTAAAAATAGAGTAAATGTTCACTAACCTTGAGATGGGACATTTACCCCATTTGCTTTCTTTTTCATATAATTTTTGTATTTTAAACTCAGTCAACAATGAATATAAGCCAACAACATAACCGACAAATATTGTTTTTCTTAAATATATCATGAGTTATGCAAGACTTGATCGTAGATGCAATTTCTTGACTGTTTTTTTACAAAAAAAAATCTGTTTAAGAGGATGCCTTCCTCGAATTTGAGAATTTCTGTCTTTTCCCAAGTGGAGCGCAGCGGAACGAGGGTAAAAGCCGTAAAAATTCTCAGACAAGTGGCATATATCCCGATCTTTAGTTTAGTACGAATATATGAACACCCGTAAAGTACAACTCTAAAACTGATACGTTCAAAAATTTACCATTCTTGGTAGTTTTTTGAATTGCGACGTCAAATCTGTCTCGGAGTATATAATGGTAACAACCACAAAGTTGGGTATGACATTTTTGCCCATGTTAAACAGCCGCGCCCTAGTCTTCTATGGACTGTCTTATGCTGGAAACGGAAGAATTTTTTTTCTAAAACATCTCGTACAACCTGGTAAAATGCAAGTAAACTTATCTTATTGTAAATTATCTGTCTCCTATTGCCTTTTATATAATAATAACTGAAAATCGTTTATATTTCGGTAGATCTTAGAATGAGATAGTCCGTCTCTTGTATATATTATAAAACTGTTCGTTTTCATAAATTCCGTAACGTAAGAAAGGAATAATTTCAAATAGCCAGTAAGCTCTTGGTAATATAGTTTCACAACAAATTTGAAAATCAGTCCTTTAAAGTTAAAGCATGAAATTTTAATTGTATACATATAATGCATCAGGTGAAATATAAAGAAAAAAAAGTCGATAGACAAAAGCGATTTAATACGGGAGTTTGTCTTTTAATGCAGTGTGGGGTTGGTAAAACAATTCCCTGTGTTTAAGATGTATGCTCTTTATTTTTCTTAGACATGATGTACTTGTACATGAGATTATATCTCATGTGTACACTTTATTTATATTTATGTACATTCTAAATTCTTAGGTTTAACTCCCTCCATCGTAGTTTTGTCCTTAGCTTTATATTTGATATTACTGATTTTGGTTTTATACATTATAAACAGTTTTTGAAATTGTGTATTTCCTATGTTTGGGTTCTAGTGCTGCTGATGAGGAATTAATTTCCGAAATGGCCATACGGCTCATTAAAATTATTGCAGTTGGAGTTAACATTTGTGTTACGGTCTCATGTTCATTTACTCCATATCCTTTCGTAAAATATTAAATACTAGAAAGTTACTGTCGACATTTTAAAAATGTTACCAACTTCTATTGTCGCATTGAAGTATACAGTCATTTTACATTATTTTAAATTATTTCGACAAACATAGCAAAACTACGGAAGCACTGAAATAAAATTGTGTTTCAACAGGATAAAAAGGTAAAAACAAAATTAAAAAAAAGAGAGAAAATGAAATATTCAATTAATTAAAAAAAATGTATATATATATAAGAATAAAATAAAATAGAGTTTTTTGTGAAAAAACCACAATACCTAGAATTGTTAATGCCACGCCGAAAAGTGTCATTTCGGAAGATGCTATAAATTTTACCGTTTCTTTTAACTTGTAATAGAGGAGTTACAGTTTTTGGTAAGGGAATAGTTAAGCAACATCCCGTTTTGTTTGTAACAAGACATAAAGTATTTGGAAAAATACGTAAAAGACGCGAATAAAAGCTGAAAGACGGAAAACCTATTTGTAATAATCTGAAAGAAGAGGAAAAAATAAAATCAGCGACCATCTTAGATAAAAGGGTTTGAAGCTGACTTTCCCGCGATAATTTACCAAACATTAAATCGAACGAATGTCTCATACCTTTGTAGATTTTTACGATCTTATGGCACGTAATGTTTGTTCGTCATCCCCAACACCTCTGATGTAACTTTAAACCTATGAACCTTTATTTCACCAATAATTTAAATCATTCAAATCATAAAACACAAAATTGGGGACAAAAGATCGGAATTTGTCAACGGTACAAAGAAAACATTATCTTTGTCTCTTGTTTAATGATGCACGAAGTCGTGTGCCGTTCGCGGGCCGACAAAAGGCCATAGGTGTGAATATACCGTTTGGCTTTGTTTGTACTGATATATCAAAACAATATTTCGATTTAAAAATTATTGAGACAAGCACTTAATTCATTAATGATCTGTTAATCCAATCAAGATGTAATGGCTCATTAAACAGACACCTGTCCAGTTTTAGCTCCTAGCCCCACCCACAAAACCTATAAAACCAGGTAAAAAAATTTATTGAAGTATTTAATAATTCAACAGTAAACGTAAAAGATGCTTTTACTACCAGAAGAAAATCAAAAGGTAAGAAATAAGTCATATAAACCCTTTTGTAATATTGATATATGTGTTTTGAAAAATATCGTAGTGTATATTTTATGAGTTGAAAAAATTAAATATTTATATTTGAATATTTATAAATATTATATTTACCATATTTCATTTCAATTTCAGACTTTGACAACCCTCGGAGGACCTCGGGATTTTTCTGGAGGAGAACATGATCAGTATTTGTGGAATAAAGTAAGTACAGTTTTTTTCTAATGTCACTTTCATTTTTTATTCTACAAACAGTATGACAAATAGTATAATATCTACTCCGAAGAGGAAAAAGAGTGTCGATTTTGTGGCTATATCGGTGGTTTTATCAAAATATCTTACTCTTTATTTAGGGGCCGACTCCGACCTGCGGTTGGGTGTGGGGTTTCCTCACCGTTCATTGAAGATCTTATGGTAGCTTTGAGTTGTTATTACTACCCTTTGGGTCGTTGTCTCTTTGACACATTCCCCGTTTCCATTCTTTTTTTTCCTATATAACGATAAGACAGTGCAAATTCCACGAATGGCGATTCTGCCAATTTATTACCCCTTGAATGATTGGGTCTGTTCTAAAATGCCTGATAGAGGACAGATAATCAAACAGACCTAAAAATAAACAATATAAAAGACCTATGATTAAATTTGTGATAAAAGGTGAGAGTTTACTTTTGAATTATAGGCCGATAGCATTTTGTAAATGTTTGGAAGTAAATGTCTTTGTTTATGCATTTCTGTCCGAATATTCCATAACGACGAAAAGGGTCGTTATACTGGGCAATGTAGCGCGTAATCGGCCTCCGTACAAATGGATCGTCAAAAGCAACCTGGGACATGAGAGAATCTTAATCAAAATATCATCAGTAAATATTGGCAAATGCAACCAGGCCTTTAATTGCTTGCATATTCTACACGACTCAATTACGTCAGTCCCATGTTCTGCATTCAATAATTCTTTTAGTCAAGTTCAAGCTGCGATGTTGGCTTACCTCCCTTTGTCTATTTGTCGAGTTTCTTGAGAAGGCCACAATATTAATAGGGGTATATAAAAACTGACAGAGAACAAATAACAAATAAGTTCTAAAAAAAGTTTCCAACTCGCATTCGGGACACAGAAGTACTGACTATCAACCTACTGGGTACTTTCGGCCATACCAGCACATGCGCCAATCCAGTGAATAAAAGCCGAATTTTTAGATATATTTAAATATTTCAACGTGAATAGAAGTTTTTTTCTAAATTGTCCTCTTGTGAATATAATACACGAAAGATATACTATTCCCACTTTAAACTGATTCAACTAGGTTTCACTCAACTTTTCACGCCTAATTCAACAAACACTTCTGCAATTGACAGTGTGCGAGTAAAAAAAAATGCAAACACGCGTACGTGTTTATCAATATGCATTTAGTCTCCTCAGTAGTTATTAAATGATATTTTTTGTTGTTGTTGTAGAAAAATGAAGTTGAAATATTCATAGACTTCATCGACTTATTCCAGTAGGCAGTATTTTTCGAAACAAGACATTTATACATTTTTGAGGATAAAACCAGAAACACAAAAATTACAGTGTTTCATCTCGTATACTGATCTGCATTATACAACGGGAACTTCGGTATTTTGATATTTAATAACCACTGCATATATAGGCCGGCGATGCTTCTGCTGGTTGACTTTTAGTCCCCGACCAACCCAGAAGTCAGTACTTCGGTGCTAACCCGAAACCGATTTTATTTAGAAACTTTCTATATCGAATTTTAGAAAATTTTGTTTAAAACTATAAGGAGTTTCTCGCTCTTGCACAGCTGTGCCCTTAGTGATTTTAGCTTTTCTATTTAGATCTCGTTGGTAATTTGTTCTCTATCGAAATTTGCAATATCTAAATTATACAAAATTTTGTTCAAAACTGAGGAGTATCTCCCTCATGTACAGCTCTGTCCTTAGCTGGATTTTGGCTTTTCTATTTCGATTCTTTTTGGTTATTTGTTCTCTATCACCTTGTACACGTTTTTCGGTTAAAGGACTTCCAAATGTTTTGGTTTGATCTGCACTGATGAGACATAAGTTGTCGAAATGCGCATATGCAGAAATTAAATTCACAGTAACTTTGTTATTTTGTTACTTCTCTCGCAAACTTGTAACGGTCATTTTTTTTTTCAACTCGTATCTCTCTCTTCGATGTAGGTTATTGAAATACTTTGATTTCTGACCAAGAATATTGTACTGAGAACTTTATTTCCGAAATAAGTCAAGGAAAATTCAGTTTATCATTCTTTTTACGTCGGGATTGCAATTTATGTTATGTTATTTTACCCCGAGTTTTAGTGAGGAATGATTGACGACATAAATGGCCAACCTGGAGTATGTAACCATTACATCACACACAAAACTGTACTTCTTACTATTTTCAATATATTATTTAAATTACATGCTGCTTGTAAGAGGTGAACAGTATAACAACATTTACTACAACTTGTGTATTATTGTATCTGTAAACCGGAATTACATAAGAATTAGAAAGTTGTGTTCTTTGAACGTGACATCATAGGCATTGATGCCACTGTTATGCCATTACAATGGCAAAATTTTGCAGTAGGAGTAAATTGTAAAAGTTTTTCTTTGTCGCGTATGCTCATGTGTGTTTTCACCTTTTTATACTTCTAATTTTCTGAAAGCGCTCAGAATAACTATTAACTGTTTATTTTGTATTTGTGTATTGCTGAAAGAATCCGCAATTCGTAGTCTATTTGTAATTTATATCATGCTCCGCAATCTGTTGTATTATGATGTAATTTTGATGATCATATGACACCCAACTACAATTGTATTATCATTATATCTTTTACTATAATTATATGTATTTGTAATTAATTATTGTACCTATAAGCTGTATTGCTTGCGGAATAAAGAATATATATTGTATTTTTCCCTTCGAGACAATTGGTCACTTTGATAATGGCAATCACTTAATGTAACCATGTTAATTATAACAAACAAATAAGAAATGAAGGGATATCGATTTTGATATGTTGTTTGGGTTGTTTGGATTCTAGTGCTGCTGATGAGGAATAAATTTCCGAAATGGCCATGCAGCTCTATTGCAGTTGGAGTTCACATATGTGTTATGGTCTCATGTTCATTTACTCCATATCCTTTCGTAAAATATTTAATACAGGGGTTTGTCTTTTATTGCAGTGTGGAGTTGGTAAAACAATTCCCCGTGGTAGAGATGAATGCTCTTTATTTTTCTTAGATAAAGTGTACTTGTACATGAGATAATATCTCATGTGTACGGTTTGTTCAATTACTATTATCTAAAATTTATGTAAATTCTAAAACTGAAGGATTAACTCCGTCCATCGTAGTTTTGTCCTTGACTACATTTGATATTACTGATTATTCGGATTCCGTTTGGTTTTATGCATTTTAAACATTTTTTGAAATTATGGATTTCCTATGTTTTGGTTCTTGTGCTGCTGATGAGGAATTAATTTCCGAAATGGCCATACAGCTCATTAAAATTATTGCAGTTGGAGTTAACATATGTGTTATGGTCTCATGTTCATTTACTCCATATCCTTTCGTAAAATATTAAGTACCTTTTTTCAAATAGCCCAATACTATAAATCGCCCTTTCCCTCTCTCTACATAACAAAACTGAACCATGGCGGATCGATATTGAATGTCCCGAGTGGGTTTGAACGATGGTTGACATTTCACTCCTTCTATAGAATTTATCCGCCGGATCATTTGAGAAACATGTGTTATATTAATCTGCGATCAAGTTGATGTCGGCAACTATTATTGGTTTTATCTGTTTGTAATGAACATCAAGATAAACCATCATTACCTGGAAATTGAGTGGTTTTATAGGAAAATACTCTCGAATTAAAGAGATGTTACAAGACAAAAAGAAAATTGAACATCGCCTGATTTGTAACGATAAAAGTGAAGAACCTCGCAATAAAATTCTAATTATCGACAATAGGGGATCTAACCGATTTTAATTTCTTCTTTCTCCCGTTAAAGAGAGAGATAAATCTTGGAAGATTCGAAGACTTCCTCGGCCAATTAAGAAGACAACTTTTGTCCAAAATAAAACATACTTGTATATTTTTGGTTTGAGTAGATTTCTATAGTACCAACAAAAATGTTTCTGACCATTAAGTTTATTGACCTGTATTAAAAACGAATCAATTTGAAAAATCTATGCGACAAAGTAAGCGAGAACCGAATCGTCAGTCTAAAACAAAATATGAAAAAGGACATTTTACATCTACAACATATGGGACATCTGATAGGTGTACCGTTCCTTACCTGTATATAAATATGTTGATCTACTTAGACTCTCCAAACGGGTGCCATTAGGGAACCAGTGTAAAGGTGATAAGACCTGGGGCAGGGTCCATTAGTGATTAATTGCTTTAGTCATTATTTTCCCTGGATAGCTTTAATTACACGACACATCCATCTAGACCTTCGGCAAACAATTCAAATCATCCATGTTGACTTAAAACAACAATTGATGAAGATTAGATTGACATGTAATTTTACATTCAGGACCAATACTGAATCATAACAGAAAATAACAGTATGAAAAGGAACAGGTAAACGAAATCTACAATAGTTTGATGCTGTCACTAAGACATCCTACGTAGGGTTACTTATGTTTTGGGGTTGATTATCAGTATGATTTCTGTTATAATTTTTCAATGTCGGAGAAAATTATGACTGGCATGAAAATCACAATATCTAAGCTACTTTTAACCCTTCCGCTGGCTGTTGCCAGTGCCGGTACCAAGTCCGGCTATCCCGAGTTCCTATCGTTATCTTTGTTTGTATTTTGTCATTTTATTGTTTTTCTGTGCAGTTCCCTGGTTGATTGTGACATGTGATTGTAATGTTCGGCCATTGTAAGTGTTTCCTGTTATCTTCCTTTCATTAATTATAATTATTAAAACGAGAGAGAAAACTACGATACTGACAAAATGAACAAAAATAGTAACAAAAATAGTAATACTCTATCCATGTCTGGGTGTTATCTCCTCTGCATGTGTATGTTTAGTTTGACCAACGGATGTAGTAAGTTGAAAATACATGTAATTATAAATGAAGAGACCATTGATAAAAGAACAAATTCAGCTAAAAAACTGTTTTCGAGATATTGAGCTGGAAAACTTCGGACTCTCTCTGCTTTTTACCTTAGAATCACATCGAGAAACTATAAGGGGCAGCTTAACTGGAAGGAAAATATACAATCTGTTCAATTTTGTATAATAATTTCAAATTTTGTATTGACTCTATTTATGAAAACAAAATTGGTGGTTATGGGACAAAACAATATATACTATTCTAATAAAAATCCGAAGGGTTCTGAATATTTGACTACATTTAGAAACCTCACCTAACAACATCCTTAAAAACCATGACAAAATTTTAACGTTCTTGAAATTCTTTACAAATGAGTAAAAAAGAAGCAAATTATTAATTTTTTAGAGAATGGTTAATTCTGATACACTTACAAAGATATGGGCACCATGTAGCAAAATTATTTCCCCGAACAAATGGCAAAAGGTACATTAATTCAGTTAATAACAAATACATGTATATTAAAACAATGCAAGTGGCATAAATAATACCAAACCGGAACATAAAAGTAAGAAAAAAAAAACAAGCAAACTCTACATGTCCTTAACGATTTTAAACAAACTTAGGCATATTTGGAAAATAACAAGTGGAAAATGTTCATACCTCTTTCTGAATAAAAGATGTATTAAACAAACGCTTTATATAGATTGGAAAGGAAACATTTTGGTCAGATAATGCGAGACTTTAACTCGATGAATTTACGCAGGTTAAATGATCTATGAGATGACATCCATATGACAACATTCTATATTTCTCCACTCAATTATTGCAATATTTGTTTTAGGAAGTAAGCAGAAATGTCAAGAATCACGTGTTTATTCCTTAAAAGGTTTAAAAAATACAGTAACTTATAAAGTTGTCTGTTTTGTATTATTTTGCCATTTTTGTCCATTATTTTTTTTCATAGTTATAGAAAGTTAACAAGAATAGTTAAAAAAAAAAGTTCCATAACACCCAGGACTCTCTGTACCTTATCCCTTTCACCTAATTTCTGTGAAAATAATGCACTTAAAAGCAGGAGCTGTAATCTGGTGTAAGTTTAAAAGGAAAGACAGAAATTACAGACGGGAGTTCATAAATATATCACCATTTATTTCAATACTGACCTATATTTTTTATTTCTTGTAAAAAACATAATGGCATAAAGAACATGCAAATTGTTAACAAAATCTGTAACAGATTTTTAACGATATTTTCTCATGTAGTAAGTTTTAGTATTACTTTTAACTTTACCCATTAATAAAGGACGACCCCCGTAAATTTTATTTTGCATTTTAATCATGAAACATTTGTGTTTCAACACGGAAAATTTCGAAAAATTCTGAAAATCAAAAAAAATAATACCAGCAACACCTTTAAACTTCGTTCTCACGACGTTCATCCCATTTATGTTTTTTAGTGTTTTTATTATTTTAATTGCTGGTTAAACAATAATGAAGTAGTCTATGCTTTGTTTCGGGTCGTTTTAACCTGGATATGGGGTGTTGTCTCCTTGACATTTATCCCATTTCCTTTCTTTTTCATACTTAATGATCGAAAATCACCTACTAGTATACTCCAAGTATAATATGAATGTTTTACGGCTATTTGGAACTATTTCGAAATTCCTTATACACTGAGCCCTACGACACATGATTTATGAGAAATCATTCAATCGAATCAAATGTCCTTTTCTTATAAAACAAAGAATTAATATGTGTATTTCATTCTAGTGCAATTAAGATTTTCGTGCTGATATTTCTTATTGTCGAGTACAGATGTTATTTTCACGTCACTCTTATTATGATACAATGGATTTTAAATGAAAATGTATTGTCAAGAATACAATTATTTTTTAAGAGGAAAAATCTATCACAGAAAAAGGATAATCATTTTAATAAGTTTACAATGAATTTGAAATTAAATCTAGATTATGAAATTAAAATTGTATATAAACAAATGACTGTTTTCGATTTGGCCATTTTCCATTCTTTTCTACTTTCACTTAGTAACATGCTTACTGCCAAAGCACCGTTACTCATGTAATCGTGAGTAACTGAATAATGAAAGATTATAAATCGAATAAATTTACAGGAAGCATTGACTCTGTTGTTGAGAGAATTGAAATTCCATCGAAAATGGGGACTGTGTGAAATAATTTAGATTCCAATTAAAATCCCTTCTTTTTTTCTATTCACTCATGAGTCAAGATGAGTGCACGTATCTTGCTTAAATAAGAGTACATATGCTCAATGCTCAGACTCTGACTTGGGAGTATGAGTAAACACAAACAAAATACACTGATTTTTTTATTGACCACAAACAATATATACAATGGAAGGATATAGAGTAAATGCACCTACAAATACATGGTAAAATCAAGCAATGGAACAACGCTTTTATTCCTGTTCTTGATCTAATACATATTTTGTTCCTATCGTTGTTTAGTTTGTCTTATGCCTATTTGTGTTTTTTTCTGTATAGTTCCCTGGCAAATTGTAGCATGTAATTGTAACTTTCAGCCATTGTAGATGTTTCCTGTTATCCTTTTTTAATTTTTTTTTAAATATTTAGTAAATAAAATTTTTGTTTTAAGAAAGATCACACAGACTGCCATTCGGTAGATCCAAGAAGTCATCATTATTTCTCGAAAGACAAAACATGGAGACAATTTATATCATTTTAGGTACTCAATATCACAGCAAGTGTTCGGAAATTGAAACAATTAGTTGAAAATCCAGAAGACATTTTAAATCTCATATTACTAATATCCATCCAATGGAAACTGATGCAGTTAATTGAAGAATTACCGTTAGTGATCATGTTCTCTAACTTGAATATATCTGTCAATAAAACCACACGTCCTAACTAGCAGTATTAAGATTTGTGTATTGTGTTCCCGTGAGTGTATTTACAAAATCTTGCCACCCTATGGAGTTCCACATTGTTAGTAAAATTGGATGACACTGTAATTAAAATACATTATTTTGAAGACACAAGGAATTTTCTAAACGGAATCACCATTACGCTTTCTAATATACCAGCATATTTGCTAGAGAAATTAAATGTCACTCGAAGTCATAGAATAAAATATTAGAATAGCAAAAATTGAGGTTAATACTGTCAACTCTGTTTTCAGAAAAGCTAAGATTTTTACAATTCTAAAATGACGCTTAAAGTTAAAAAAAATGTTCCACTGATTAATAAAAATATTAAAAGACATTGATAATCAAACCCTTGAAAAATGAAAACAGTATCTCTATGATAACAATTATTAGAATTAATCGAATAAATTAATAGATATTGCTAAAATAAAGCCCGAGGGTCAGAAATAAACCTTTAACAAACTACATAATGTTTTCAAGGATCGCAGATTACAAATCGATGTTATTCATCAAATCATATGTTGACAGAAAAATTATGCCACAACCATAGGCACTTCAGCTAAAAAATAAACACCTTAACTATCATCATCAAATAGAGCAGTTCTTAAAGAGAGCATGCGCTACTTGGAATAAAATAAAATGCCACGTGATCAGAAACAGGTGCCGTTATGTACAAAAGCAATATCAATTTCTATGGTTCTATTTTCAATGGACATTGGTATTTAATAATTTAAATAGAACTGGCTCGTGTCTATTAAAACAATAGGCCTTGGGCCTAAACTCAAACTTTTTATAATTGTGCCAAAAGAGTGATGTTGAACAACCAAAAATCTGTTGGAATACATTCATTGAACCCAGGACATGTCCCAGGGAGGTATTCCCCACCCTACCGACCCCCGGACCGTGTGCGCTGCATGTCGACTTCATCGGTATGTATATTGTATGACTTCTTATTAAGAATTCTGACCTAAACCAACGCGTTCTATTTCATTGTTCAAAGTGTTTCATATTTTATGAAGTAACGTCGCATTGGATTGACAAATGTAATATATATACCTGGGGATTCCAAAACTATTTTATTCTTCAAAATTTGTCGGAAACGTCAATGTTTTTTGAACAAAAAATGTTTAATCATAACTCTAAAAATGGAAGTTTGCATAACATTGGAAATATTTTTGTAAATTTGGTAAAAGACAGTTATTCCTTGAGGTAAATAAATTTATTGGAATATCGATTGTAAAAGCGTTTAAATAAACACTTTTTGTATTTATTTATTCAACATTTGTATATATAGTAGAAATAAGATTGCAAAAATTCAATATATAACAAGGAAAATCTAAAATCTTTTTCAAAAAGAGAAGTTCTTTTATTTCATTGTTGGCGAAGGTTAGTGTTAACTTACATATATCTGTCTCAGTCATTTTGTTTATTTGTTTTCTTGGTATTTTCCTGTCATCCAGATTTCATACAATAATTCACGCGTCTATGCATATTATACAATTGTAAAAATATTTCATATATATACTTCATAGATTTTTCATTTTTGTTTGTGTACGAAAAAAAATAATATGTGAAAGTTGAATGCAAGTAAAGTATCCTTAATCCAGTCTATTATTTTATATACTGTATTTAAATAGTTTTTATATATTTATGATGTTCTGAAAACGAAACTATTTTTTTTTGTTTTCTCTTCTTGATGTATGAATATGAATATAATATCTGTTCAGTACAATGAAAATGGCAACATTATTTGTGATGACTGA
Organism: Modiolus philippinarum; assembly: GCA_002080025.1. Taxonomy (NCBI): domain Eukaryota; kingdom Metazoa; phylum Mollusca; class Bivalvia; order Mytilida; family Modiolidae; genus Modiolus; species Modiolus philippinarum. The sequence goes on from MJUU01018657.1 coordinate 192,075, forward strand.
CAACGCAAAACGAAAGTGAGACAGAGAGCAGCTTGCCTTTTCTCGAGTGTTTGAAAAGTGTCGGTCTGAAGGTTTTGTAGACAAAACCATGCATGCTGGACTGACAAGATTTGCTATCTGTTAGTCCATAGTCCATAAAAAATATCATGCAGCGATACTATGAACTAATCAAAAGATGGTTCGAGATTGTGAAAAAAAACTTTTGAGTTTGTCAGTCCGAATGTGTGACATGAAAAAAACTTGATGAAACTACAAATTACTCGTGACTATATATTGAAATGTTATCAATGCTTTACAAATAAAGCAAATAAAGAAATAAACCATTGTTGAGTACATTTAGAAATACTCTCAAGATTATTAAATAAATTCTGTAAATTAATAATTTTTTGTGAATAAACCATAATACCACTAATATGGTACAAATTTAGTCCAGTATTTTGTGCACAAAAACACATATAGGTAATTTTAATAAAGAATTGTCTCTATCTATCCGTAATACAGCCCTCATTGAATAAAGGGAATAATAATGATTTTAACAACCATATTCCGAATAATAAACAATGAATTTAACCTTACAGAAAAGAAAAACTAAATACTAAATTTTAAAAACCAATAAAAACAAAAACAAAAACAAAAATATTAATTAGTAACCCAGACCTTGTGAGAAAGAGTGGAATGATGTACGAGTAAGTTGAAGGCCGAATTTTAAAATCGGTAAATTAGATTCCGAAAAATAACCATTACCAGGGATGGGGTCGATTACTTTAAATGAAGTTGAATACATTACAATTACATTACTATATTTATGTAATCAGTTACATTACAATAACAACATTTTCAAAATGTAACTGATTACATTACATTACTTTTTTTCAATATATTCATGATTACAAATAATTTTTATGATTACTTTATTGAAAAGATACCGAGTCATTAGTATGTATATGTTCCAGACCATACGCGTATTTTGACCGTACGCTTACGGTCCGGACCGTATACGTATACTCATATGGTCCGACCGTACGCGTATGGTCGGACCATACGCGTACAGTCGGACCGTATGAGTATACGTGTACGGTCTACTACGAGCTGGACCATATGCGTTTATTCAGACCGTATGAGTACAAAGAAAAAGACAGACACTGCATTCGTTATTCAAACAAAGAAGTAAGTTACAGTCAAAACTTAAAGCACTTACTACCACTAAAAATAATAAATTTCTAATATAACTGGAATGAAATTAGAAGCAGTAATTTAAAAAAAAATATTTCACATTTTCAAACAAATTTTAAAGGTGATACATAAACTTCATTTTCACATTTAGAAGTTTTATTCGTGAATTTGGGGTATTCCTTTTGGAACACTGTAATTTCCATTGTTATATTTATTCGGCCATCCCTTAACGAGATTTTGGGATTTGCACCCTCTTTGGAGTAATTGGGAAAATATTTTTGTTCCTTATAGGTGGTATTCAGTGATTTTTTTCTCAGGATTTTCAGACAAGAAGACCATATATTTTATTTCAATTAACATTCCAATTATTTTGAAACACACGTTTTTTTAATATTTTATCTTAATTAAGTCAATTATAAAGGCGTCTCCAAATTACAGTAAAGTAAATTCTTATTATGCTCTTTTCTTTAAGATAACGATTTTTAGAAAATCTTATTTATTTCTAAACATAAGAGCTTAAGGTAGTTCGATCCTAATAAAAATTTCAGACAGAATTTTTTTCTTTTAAGATATTTTGAATGTCTTAACCTATATATTCAAAAAAATAAAATAAAAATGATAGGTCACCGATCATCTTTTCCTGATATCTGGCTTTGAAAATCAGGCCAAATTCAGTATTTTTCAGCAATATTTACAAAGAATATATAGGGAACTGTGATAACATGCTTATTGTTTATCTTTCATATAAAATAAATATCAGACAGATTTTTTATATTTTTTTATATTTCAGAGATATACACTTTAGCTATTTGTTACGCTGAAAAAATCTATACGTCACCGTTCGATTAAGAGAGATATTTTATATAGTTTACAAAATAGACAATATTTACGGGCAAAGGGAGCTAATTCGCGGGAAAGTGTATGTCAATCTAGTATGACGTCACAGTGAATAGGCCAATATAGGAATAATCCGGTTTGAAAATCAAGTCAATTCCGCATCCGACTCGTGTTTCGCAAATGCGCCAATCGAATGCGCCGTGTATTAGTGTCGAACTACCTTAATTCATTACATAATATTGTATACGGTATATTAATTTATTGATATATTATCCAAGAACACGCAAGACTTTGAAATAGCCAGACCGTACACGTACGGTCGGACCATACGCGTACGGTCCGACCGTATGGGTATTTAGCGTACGGTCGGACCATACGCGTACGGTCCGACCGTATGGGTATTTCGAAAAAATACTCGTATGGTCCGGACCGTATGCGTATTGTCCAAATACGCATATGGTCGGGAACATATATATTAAAGCTTTTTCCTATCCTATTATTAATTACATTACAGTCAGAAAAAATACTCGTATGGTCCGGACCGTATGCGTATGGTCCAAATACGAAAGTGAGACAGAGAGCAGCTTGCCTTTTCTCGAGTGTTTGAAAAGTGTCGGTCTGAAGGTTTTGTA
>MJUU01018657.1:195853-209012 GCA_002080025.1 Modiolus philippinarum
ATAATATTGTATACGGTATATTAATTTATTGATATATTATCCAAGAACACGCAAGACTTTGAAATAGCCAGACCGTACGCGTACGGTCCGACCGTATGGGTATTTCGAAAAAATACTCGTATGGTCCGGACCGTATACGTATGGTCCAAATACGCATATGGTCTGGAACATATATATTAAAGCTTTTTCCTATCCTATAATTAATTACATTAAAGTCAGAAAAAATACTCGTATGGTCCGGACCGTATGCGTATGGTCCAAATACGAAAGTGAGACAGAGAGCAGCTTGCCTTTTCTCGAGTGTTTGAAAAGTGTCGGTCTGAAGGTTTTGTAGACAAAACCATGCATGCTGGACTGACAAGATTTGCTATCCGTTAGTCCATAGTCCATAAAAAATATCATGCAGCGATACTATGAACTAATCAAAAGATGGTTCGAGATTGTGAAAAAAAACCTTTGAGTTTGTCAGTACGAATGTGTGACATGAAAAAAACTTCAAAGATGAAACTACAAACTACTCGTTTACCCCAATCATGAAACTTACTGCCTACAATTCCATCAAAAATGTTAACGCCCGTGACAAGAGCATTGTAATAATTCTATTTTGTATGCATTTCTATACATTATGACGTAATGGTTGCTAGTCCTTGGTTTTTTTGTCTTCGTGATGCCATCCAATAACATTAATGGTTACATTGAATTCTTGAATTTTTATTCAAAGGAATCAAGAAAGTTGATGAAAACCAAAGAGAACCATAGGCGCCAGTGACACTAATCAAAACAATTGCAAGTATTTTGAAAACTTTATTAACAAAAATCTTTTCTGTTTCAGGGAAATTTCTTTGACGATGGTTTACTCACACGTGCAGAGGTTCTGGCAGCTGTTGATATTTCTAAACAGTCTTCACAACAGTTGATGAAGCACGATATGTATGGTCACACAGCTGACCTCGGCGGCCACAATGTTACACCATCAAGGTCACAATATCATTCTGGATTCGGACATTCAGATTCCATGTTGGAACAGTTAACATCCAGTTCCGGGATGTCTTTAGGGATGATGGAACACCATAATAATGTTTCACACGGACTTTCACACAACCACCATCAAATGTATCCACCGGTCTATTCACATCCTAATTCTATGACGGGTCATAACGGATTTCCGAGTCACCATCCTGTACACCATCCTATGCATGACTCTGACTGCGATCCTAGAGAGTTGGAATCATTTGCTGAGCGATTTAAACAAAGGAGAATAAAACTTGGTGTAACACAAGCCGATGTTGGCTCAGCGCTGGCAAATCTGAAGCTACCAGGCGTCGGATCACTTAGTCAAAGTACTATTTGTCGATTTGAATCATTAACATTGAGTCACAATAACATGATTGCACTCAAACCTATACTACAGGCATGGTTAGAGGGGGCTGAGAAACAGGCCCGAGAAAGACTAGAAGCCGAGAATGGTGGTCTTGCTAATGAAAAGAAACGTAAACGGACTTCTATTGCTGCCCCTGAAAAACGATCACTGGAGGCTTATTTTGCAGTGCAACCTAGACCATCAGGTGAAAAAATTGCGCAAATAGCAGAAAAGTTGGACCTTAAGAAAAACGTAGTAAGAGTTTGGTTTTGCAACCAAAGACAAAAGCAAAAAAGAATGAAATTTTCAGCAGTTACGGGTTAAATGCGTAGGTCAAGGTAATTCTATTGTCGTATGTTGAACAAAGTGCAAAAACTGTCTCAGAACGTTGAAGTGTCACTTCGTGGCGGAATTGTGTGCAATCATAGGTGTTGATGTTCAACTAAAATAGTAGCATCACACCAAAAGCTAATAATGACAAGTGTTTATATTATTGTTACTTTTATACAAAAAATAATGACAATATACATCAAAAGTATACATTGTGTGAAACAGTATTTCATGCCATATCATTGTCTATGTATATATCAAGAATATTTATTTATTTATTTATTTTGTATTGTTTCGTTTTTGTTTATATTTTGCATGTATACTTAAATGAACATGAAATAAATATTTACACATTGCATAAAAATGAAAATGTGATTTCCACTCAAAAGGTGTTTTTTTTCGTGTAAGATTTTAAAAAAATGCTTCAAAACAATGTGCAAAGTTGTGTAATTCCCTCCACGCAGTATACATTTGAGCTATGATTAAACAAAGCACGAAAAAATTGGTGAGAGCACATTATTCCTCAAATTACACAAAATAAGTTGCGACGTATAAAATGTTCTAGTAACATTTTCTGATGTTTTCAACGGATCCATTTGTCATATAACTGATACTCCACAATCTTGTGTCTGTCCCATTATTGAATTAACAACAGACATTATTCTCTTATTCTTAGCTATCTAATTAATTTAAAAACATGTGATATTTACGATATTGGACCTGACGCCTGCAGCCAGTTGACATTTCATGATATTTCACTACATGCTTTATGTCCCAAGTCTTTAGAGACCAATTGGTTTCTAATATTATTGTTTCAAACTATGACGATTAGTTTTGTTGTAAAAGCTATATTTTCTTTCAATTACCCGTGCCTAAATTCAATATATTTCATCACAAAGTTGACTACACGACTCGTCCTTAAAGCGTCTTAAAAATATTAAAATAGGATAACAATAACTTGAAAGAACACTTAAAAACCATAAAAAAGCAGTTATTATTTCTGAGTACAAAAATATGCATGTTAAAATTAGTTTGCAACATAATTTTGAATAATTATTGTTTTTATGTTGATTACTTTTGTGTTCTACAAATAAATAAGAAAAATAAAATAAATTTGTACAAACCTAAGAGGTATCCCCTAGTGCTTGGCTGAATTTGATGTTGCCTTTACTCTCTTTAGATTACTTGCCCTGTATCAACATTGTCTTTTGATTTTAACATTCACTGAAGAGACCAAAAAAAATTCAGAAGTCCTGATAACTCCGATTTTGGTATTTTATTTCGTATATAAGTTCGCAATAAACTGTTTCTTTTTTTTTGATAGCTATTGTTGTTTGTGGCTACAGAATTTGGTCCTCACGAGGGCATACTTATTATCTACTGATTATAGTGTGACAATGTTTTTGTTTATTGTTTAATGCTATCAATAGAGGCTTTTTACAAGGTTTAAAGAATATCTTAAAGATAGAATTTTGATCAAACTAATGCGGTATATTTCCTTCGTTTTAAGCTCTGTCCTGAACTTGTTTTGGTGTTTTTCTTGTTTGTGCTCATTAAGCTTACCATATTTTGATTTCTTGACTTCTTAATGTTTAGATTTTTCTACTTTCAGGAGAAATGGCCACTCGTTGAACTAAAATTGACATCATTTTGGGTCTGTTTTGTTTGTATACTGTTGTCTTTCCTTAAGCACCCGATTTTCCTTTACAATTTCATAGAATTCGAAAAGAATATGGATTACAGAACTTCTGAAGAATAGAGTTTATAACATTAGCCATTCAACAAAACTTTTTGATATTTATGCTGAATGAGTGTCTAAATGTGACAATTGAGGGGTGATATTGGAGGGACGAAAAATTTTATTTCATAAATCATCTAATAACATTACAAATGAACAAAACAGTAATTCAAGTCCAAACTGAGTTCATCTGACTTCAAGGTTTCTATGTATGCAGATTAAAAATAATAAATCTGTTTTATGAACCAACTGTATTTCTTTTTTTTACTGGAATTGTACTTAAAATATGACATATAATTATTTCATATTTACAAAAGCAGTCACATTTTCTTTTCATTATAAATATAAAACGTATTTTTCAAAAGTATCACAGCTGCTCTTGTCATTTTTTTTTCAACTAACAGTAAGGTATTTAATCACAAAATAAATAAAACTGGTTTTAAATGACCCCCATTCATTTGCCTGACAAATGGTCAACTTCTATTGAAAATACAGTTAATTTTGTCTGCAATTTGAACATGGAGGTGAAACGTTATACCGTTAGTAACAATTACATGACTCTCTGATTGATAATCTTCCTAGAAACAAGTTATAATTATCTAATGACAATCCTCTCATAATGTAATTGAGATCATAAACAGTAAATTCATCACTTTTACTCTATTGTTGACCGTCATTGATTCTCCGGAAATGTATCCGGAAGCGATTTTTGTTATAACATTCACCTGCGATGTATTTAAGAACAATTTGTTACAAAGACCCGACAATGTATTATAGTTATATTGATCATTGCGAGTTTAATTTTTATGTCTCAATTTTTTTTACATTAACAAATAGTAAAATCAATGAAGATATTTCATTGTTATTGAAAATAAAAGTATTTAAATGTATGAAGTATGTTTGTTGTTTTTATCCTACTGTGTAAAAGTAGATGAGATGAAAACGGTTACATTGATACTTGATATTAAAGCGATGCTGTATTTTCAAATTTAAAGATTTGTTTGTCTCTGTTATTTACTTTTATTTATTCGTAATCTTCTATCCAGGACTCAGTTATGGATACTTAGGTTTTCTTGGTCTTTTTTCGGGCAACGAAATGACAACGTAAGAACACTTTGCCACTTAAATTTGTTTGTTGACTTTTCCTCAAGCATATATTATTATTTATAAGACACAGATGCAGCGTTGCTCGAATCGAGCAAATCGGTGCTAGGAGTGACTCACCATTAGGTATAAGAAAAGCTCATTCTTAAAAGCCTCATGGTGACTTCAAGATGAAGAAAATGAATAAAAGCATTGTTCCATAGCTTGCCTCTACCGTGTATCTGTAGAGACTTCGTCTTATGTGTATTTAGTCCGTACCCTTTCATTGCTTATCTATAATTACTATTTGAGAAAGCAAACGTCTCGGATACTTTTCGTTATAGCAACATTATTATTTGTTTACAACCGATACACCAAATTCTGCTACATACCTTGACCTTTTGTTATACATTGACGGACATCAACGTCTGAAATCTAGATTATGTGACAAACGTGATGATTTTGACTTTCCAATTGTGAACTTTTCCTTTCTCTGGAGCAATATACCTACCTCCCCAGCATATGAAGTGTATATTTCACAATTAATTCGTTACTGTAGAGCGTGCAGTTCGTACAGTGACTTTGTAGAAAGAGCAAAAGCACTGTCACAAAAACTGCTTAGTCAGGGATATGTTCAGCCGTTGTTACTTTCGTCTCTTCAGAAATTCTATGGCCACCACCACTACATCGTAGATAGATATGAAATGTCAGTGTCACAAATGAAAACTGACATTTTCAGCTAGATTCACGTCATCCCGGATTTGACATTACCGGTTTTGAATTAACCCACTGACAGTGTGACGGGAGCTGTATACAGAGCAGGACATGCTTACCCTTTCGGAGCACCTGATGTCACTCTGTTTTTTGAGAGTTCACACTGTTAGTGCTTTAGTTTTTTGTGTTATATATGTATTGTTCGTGTGTTTTGTGGGCATGTAGTGTCTTTGGTCTTCCGTTTTCTGGTATTTTTGCTTTTGCCTTGTCTCTGGACTTTGATTTATGTAATCTTGTGCTTTGTTCCTTCGGCATTCTACTGCCGTTTTCGTGCCATTAAACACAAAGGTTTCCTTAAGAACACTGCAAAAAGGCTTGATAGTCCTTGAGCTAACCGACAATTTAGTGGCGAACACTCCTTGATCCATTTTTCTGATTAACGTTCTGTCTTATATCCTGCAGGGTTGGGGTCTTGGAGATAGTAGTCTACCTGTACTGGGTTTTATTTGTAGACTTATTATACCTTAGGGGTAGAGAAATAAGTAGGTTTGGGTTTAACCTTATCGCTAGCTCTTGCTAGTGCCGGTACCAACTCCGGCAATTCCGAGTTCCTATTGTTGCCTATGTTCGTCTTTTGTCATTGTAATTTTTTTCTTGTGTAGTACCCTGGTGGATTGTGGCATGTGATTGTAATTTTCGGCCATTGTAAGTGTTTTCTGTTATATCTTCTGCATTAATTGATAAAATTTCCACAAAAAGGACCTATCAGATTTACAAGTCAACGACCTACGCCAAGCAAGGCCATGTTGCTGCTGAACTTGTTGTGTACTCCATAGGTTAGTGTTTTAATCTGTCGAGATTCACTGAATTTGTTTCCTCTTTCCAGGCCAAGTCTGTAAAATGTTGCTGCTAAACTTGTTATGTACTCCATAGGTCAGTCTTTTAATCTGTCGAGATTCACTTTGGATTTGTTTCCTCTTTCCAGGCCAAGTCTCTAAAATGTTGCTGCTAAACTTGTTGTGTACTCCATAGGTTAGTCTTTTAATCTGTCGAGATTCACTTTGGATTTGTTTCCTCTTTCCAGGCCAAGTCTGTAAAATGTTGCTGCTAAACTTGTTGGGTACTCTATAGGTTAGTCTTTTAATCTGTCGAGATTCACTTTGGATTTGCTCTTCCGAGTCAAAGTCTGTAAAATGTTGCTGCTAAACTTGTTATGTACTCTATATGTTAGTCTTTTAATTCCAAAATTGTATACAATATATTATTACAATATGAAATTAAATGCTGGTCTTCAAACAACTGCTGGCAAATTCTTCCCCGTCTTTGCCCGTTCACATATATCACACATGTTATACAAAAACAGTTTCTGAATATACGAAACATAATCGTGGGTAGTTATTTACACAGTTTAATTTCTATATCTTAGGTATTTGTTGGAAATATTGACAGTTACATTGCTGGCAGCTTTGTACGTCTACTGAAATAATTTCTCACATTAAGATATCAAAGGGGGATTTTATTTTCCATAAAAGGTGACGTATAACTGTGTTGAAGAACGTACGGTGACCCCTAGATGCTTTGTTTTGGGTCGTTTTAACCTGGATATGGGATGTTGTCTCCTTGACATTTACCCCATTTCCTTTCTTTTTCATATAATTAAGACTTTGTTCAAGACATAACAAACAATGATTAAAACACTATTAGAAAACCGAAACACAGGAAAATAGAAACAAAAATAAGAAAACTTTGCATGCAGGTTTTCAGAAGAATAACAAAGCAAATTTCATCAAAAACAAGTAAATTAAACAGACAAAATTACACGTGCTGATAAGGGTAAAATAACAATTATAAAAATTATGAAATTAATGAAGATGGTCGAATTACCTTACATCTATTCAAATGCAGCAATGTGATTATTATACCTATGCAGAGTAAGCAATGTTGGCATTATCAGTTGTCTCGGACAAAGACAAAAATTGCTTTTTGAATAGTGTCAGTGGTAAAAGAAAAAGCTTGCCTGAAATTTTGAACCAGATGGAAAAAAACCCTGCCTATTTTTCTAGCAACTTGGATTGATCATTATAAAATAGTTTTGAATAAATGCAAAACAATTTCTTGTTGGGCTTTCAAAGGCGCTTCTATTCCATAATATCAACTGAATATATGGTCTTATCAAGTCTGAAATATTACTCTAAAATGGATTTACTGTTCAAGGTTGATGAATGCTCTGCCTCTTCTTTTCTTTGGTTTTTTTAACCAATTCACTGACCACACCTAGGTTATGGTGTCTTAACCGCCTGTGTGGCATGTAAACGGCATACTTAAAAGTCAAAGATTACCCTATGCCCAAGAAAAGGAGTATATTGTTCCTATGAGTAAATAAAATGTTGCCTTTTCTTTGTGACAACGAAATTAATCATCTTCACTTACAGACATAATTATACATGATGGTAAAGAAGTATTATGTAATCCCATGCTTTTGTGTACATGATTTTGAATGCTGGACAGTTTTCGTTGGCACAGAAGTGCAGTGGGATACTTAATATTACACTGGAAATGTGATTTGAAAAACTATGGTTCAGCAAAATAACTTTATTTTGTACCTGACTCGTTTTTAACATTAAAACAAAAGAACATAAATACAGCATTAGAAAAATTTATGTCCGAATATCTAACGGGCCTTACATAATGCCGACTGCAAAGAAATGTTTACTTGCTTAAGTCACGATCAGCTCATTTATATAAATTAAATAAATGGGGGTAATCACAAAATTAAAAAGAATAACAATATTTTATTGTATTAAAAAATTTCAAAATGTGGTTAGGAACTGTAAGAGCTCACTAAAAAAATTCAATAATACAGATATATTATTTTAAAAATATTCCAATAGTTTATGTGAAGTAGTACACAAGAGTCTCACTATACTACAGTGTAGCACTGAAGAGACATAAGTCGTCGCAATGCGCATATACAGAAACAAAATTCACAGTTACCTCGGTATTTAGTTATTTATTACCACTGGGCCGATGCCTTTGATGGTGGGTTGTTAGTCCCGAGGGTATTCACCAACCCAGTAGCCAGTACATTGGTGCTGGTCCGAAAACCAATTTTATTTTGAAACTTGCAGTATCTGAATTTTAGAAAATTGTGTTTAAAACTAAGGAGTTTCTCCCTCTTGCATAGCTCTGTCCTTTGTTTGATTTTTATCTGCACTGAAGAGGCATAAGTTGTCGAAATGCGCATGTTGTCGAAATGCGCATATGCATAAACAAAATTCACAGTAACTTCGGTATTTAGTTATGTAATCTGAATTATGAGTGGTAATTTGAAAATCTTTGAAAGGTCAGGTTAAAACAAAGGAATCATGTTGAAAGGCCAAAGAATAAATACTGATCACTATTGCTCAAAACATAACATTTTCGCTGCATTTGTAGACGCTTAATGAAGTTTTTAAAGAAAGGGAAAATATCTATATACTCTTTGTTTATCCAAATTTGCCCCTTGTCCATTGACAACTAAACTAAGTTGTATTTCTTAATTTCTTTATTTCATTTTTTTGGTAGAACGTTGTCTATTTTTCTATTTTACACTTTTTACAAATATAATTCTAAAGTAAAATAAATATGATACAACGTCACAAAGCACTGGTGTCAATATCAAAGCAAACATTGTTATAGCGTTTAAAATTACAGCTCCGTAATGTGCTTGCTCGTATTCTGAACTCGCCCTAGGTCATGAAATTGACATGATAAATACAAACAAAAATACACGCTTCGATTTGTTAAGTATTAAAACAACATTATCAAAGAGGAAAGAGAATTCCGTTGGGTTTAAGAAACTTTAATTTCTAGATCGTTTCCCGAGGATTACATTTTGTTATCTTCCAATCAGATTAAAATATGGGAATTCTGAAGGTTGAAAAACGTTTACTCGTACCGTTTACAACATGTTATTTCACAATGAGAAGAAAAGGAGTGAAATGATTTTAAATGGGTTTGCTTTTGTCTCAAAAACATTTATTTTTCTTTAATTGCCTCTCAAGTATTTTATAATTATTGAACATTTCAGCATTAATGGGTATCAGAGGCCTTCGGCTCATTGCACTGTTGACCATCCAGAGCGATACGTACTCGTCAGAAATATATAAAGCAGACTGCTAATATATCCATAACAGGTAGAAAATTATACAAATGTAAAATCACGATACCTGTTCAATTTATAGGATTAAAAGTGCTTGGCTCTATGGCTCCAGATCAAAGAAAAGATACAGAAATTTAATGAGGGGTTTCGATAGTAGAACAAGTGTAAAACGTGGTAATTGTTCCGAGTAACGGTACTATCAAACAGGTGTTGGATGTAATCATTATTGATTTACCTGCATTTACACCTGTGATTTGTCTATTTTTTCTAATTTTCTAAATCAACGGAGCGATCGATTAAATCTTACCTTTCCTCTTGATGTAAAAATTTTATTCAGTTCACTGCATTCACAGCAGCATATGGTTTGTTGGTCATTACAGGTTAACAGACCTCTCGTGCTCGCGCGTGCCACATTGCATATCTACGTCATCTTTTTGAGTTCTAAAATACAAATAATCTGAAAGGTAATTGAATGTTGATAACATACTTGTTCTCGGATTAATTTTTCATGCGTCTATTTCGTATTCTTTTCTTTATATAATGGTCATCGTTTCCAAATAATATCTAATAAATATGAATTCAACGATAAGAGGCGTTAAATGAGGTTTTCTAAGACCACCCTACTCATTAAAACGGTACTTATTTCTTATCAAACCTGATTTAATCACTTTTACCTTTTATATAACAATCAATATGCATGCAGAATTAAACAGAATAAGGAAAAGATAGCCCACGTTTTGAAGCATTTTTTTTTCAAAATTAAATTAGATATTTTCATAACAGTACTTATTCTATATGGACATAATTTATTTAATTAAGAATTTTCAATCGAGTATAATTATTTCTTTGAAACAAATAAGAAAATATATGCCGATTGAAATAGCAGCTTTGATGGCCTTGTGTTGAAGGTGTTAACTCTAAATGAAATCACGGCAATCTTTCGATCACATTTCGCTTTCTTCGAGTTCGAGATGTCAAACCTTCTAAAATTGGTAAAAGCCAACTGTAAATTCATATATTTTTTTAAAGAATGATTTATATATTTTTGTTCGACCCAAATGAACAATAAAGGGATATGGAATAAATGCAAATGAGACTTTTCTCTACAAATACATGGTAAAACTAAGCAATGGAACAAAGGTGTTATTGTTGTTCTTCATCTTGAATTTACCATGAAGCCTTCAACAATGAGCTTTACTCATACCCCATAGTAAGTTCAAGACGGCCCCTAGCACCGGTTTGAGCGGAATTCATTGATAGATGTCAAGCAACGCTACGCCCATCTCTTTTCTACCCATTAATCCATAGGTTTGGGATCGTCAACAAACAAACTGAAGTGACAAAGTGTTCTTACAATCGCTGTCATTCATTGCCCGACAAGAAGACTAATAGAAGTCGATCACAACATTTAAACAACCATAGGGTACTCATCCAGCCAATAGCAAGAAAACTTGGCATAATAAAATCATGAGACATGGGCACAATAAACAGGTAGTCAGGATAGCAATTTGAAATTTCAAAAAAAGAAAAAAAATAATAATAAATAAAATAAGTAAAACAAAAAAGCCAAAATTTGAAAGTTTGATAGTGCATCAATTTGAGAAAGTCTCTCAAGAGAAAGTACACCATAACTGAAATGTATATACCGCCGGTAAAGTCTTTTCTTAAAAGAAATTACTTGAAGGTCTCGTGGTGACTTCAAGATGAAGAACAACAATAAAAGCGTTGTTCCATTGATTGTTTTTCCCAAGTATTTGTAGAGAATTTGTGTCATTACTTTTACTTAATATCCCTTCATTGCTTATTTTAGACTTGAGTTTGTCTCTGCTACAGTGTGGAGTCCGTAAAAAGATTCCCCATGCGAGAGATGTATGCTCTATATACATTTCAGTTATGGTGTATTTGTTCTTGAGAGAATTTCTCATATATGGATGCAATATCATAATTCCAAATTTTGGCATTTTATTTTTTTTTTTGTGTTTTCAAAATTATTATTCTAGCCACCTGATTATTGTGTCCACATCTCATGATTTTATTATGCTAAGTTTTCTTACTATTGACTCTATTGTTTAAACGTTGTGTTTGTCTTCTGTTGACAACGGATGACACCAATTGTAAGAATACTAATAATGTCTCATTTGCTGGTGGACTATTAGTCCCCGAGCGTATTCACGAAACCAGTAGCCAGTACTTCGGTGCTGGCCCGAAAACCGATTTTATTTGGAAACTAACAATATCTAAATTCAAGAAATTTTGTTAAAATCTAAGGGGTGTCTCACCCTTGCATAGCTCTGTCCTTAGCTGATTTTGGCTTTCCTAATTAGATCCTATTGGTAATTTGTTCTCTATGAGATTTTTACACATATTTTGGTTCATAGATTTCCACACGTTTGATTTGATTTGCACTGATGAGACATAAGTTGTCGAAATGCGCATATGCAGAACCTAAATTCACAGTAACCTCGGTATTTTGTTATTTGCTTTTACTTCGTATCCCTTCATTGCTTTTATAGTGTAAAACGTATTTGCTTATTATTCTCTACTATCAATTACTTATATTATTATAGGTTGTCTGTTACAATGTGTTAAAATATTTTGACAAAACTAAAGCAGTATTTTCTTCGTGCTAAGCTCCACCCTTAGCTGGTTTTGATGTTACTCTTGTGCCCTTTATATAATTTGTGCTCCTTTAAACATATTTTTGATTTTCAGACCAAAAATGTTTAGAAGTGACAGAAGCTGTCAAAATGGCCTTCTGCATATAGGCATAAAATTTATCTAATAATTTATTTAATTTTGGTAATCTTTTGTTTTTGTATTGAAACTGATATTAGTCATCTGTTCTTATATTGTTTTCTATTTTCACGATAAGATATATTGAAAATTATGGAATTCACAATATATCTGGACTACAAAACTTATAAAAAGGTAATACATGGTAATTCCCATTAATACAAATTGATAATTGTAATTATATTTTTACGAAGATATATAAGTTGTCGAAATGTCCACCTGTATGCAGACCTATACTTTTTAGAAATTTTGGTATTTAGTCATCTTGATAGATGTTGCAGACAGTTTCTCTTCTTACTAATCATCTTAATCTGTTTATCACCAGGATCTGTTTTAGGATATCAATGTACATTGCAGGTCAATGCTGTAACTCTGTCTTGCAAACGACAACGTTTTTTTTCTGAAGGGGGTTCCCACCACTACGGCATGAAAATATCCTGTCGTTTAATTTTCCTATTTTTTTCACAAGGGATATATTGGGACTACCTTAACATATGACTAAATACCGAAGTTACTGTGAATTTAAATTCTGCATATGCGCATTTCGACAACTTATGTCTCTTCAGTGCAGATAAAATCTAAATGTTTGGAAGACCATAACCTCACAGATGTTTAAAAACTGATAGAGAACAAAAAACCAATATGATCTAGATGTGAAGCCAAAAATCAGCTAAGGACAGAGCTTTGCATGAGGGAGATACTCCTTAGCTTTCAACAAAATTTACAAAAATTTAGATATTGTAAGGTTCCAAATAGAATCGGCTTTCGGGTCAGCACAGAAGTACTGACTACTGGGTTGGTGAATACCCTCAGGGACTAATAGTCCACCAGAAGTGGCATCGACCCAGTGGTAACAAATGGCTAAATACTGAAGTTACTGTAAATTTAAATTCTGCATATGCGCATTTCGACAACTTATGTCTCTTCAGTGCAGATAAAATCTAAATGTTTGGAAGACCATAACCTCAAAGATGTTTAAAAACTGATAGAGAACAAAAAA
>MJUU01018657.1:226487-241084 GCA_002080025.1 Modiolus philippinarum
TTTTTTTAATGGGGCCACCTAAGGACCATTGTGCCCAAGTTTGGTTCCAATTGGCCCAATGGTTTCAGAGAAGATGATATTTGAATGAAAAGTTTACGATGGACAGACCACTGAAGGCAAGAAGATCACCATGGCAGAGCCATGCAGGTTAGCTATAAAGTTATACAGTTATTGAAGCATAGATGCAACTTCACTATTAACTGAGAAAGATGTTTGCATTGTGGGCAAACAAACATAACTAAATGATACAATATACAGTTATATACAATTATTATTAAATTGTGAAATAAGTATAGTTTATGAAAGNTTTGAAGTCGAGATGTCATTTTGTAAATGGCAGTCAACAAACAATTTTCAACATCGGTTTTGAAGTCGCAACATCAATATCTACTTGGAAATCAAATTTCATTGAAATCGGACAATGTTGAATTTTTACCGCCTTCTTTGGCGGCCATTTTAAAAATGGCGGTCAACGAACAATTTTTAACATCAGTTTTGAAGTTACGACATCAAGACCAATTTCGAAACCAAACGTCATTGAAATCGGACAATGTTGAATTTTTCCGCCTTTTTTGGTGGCCATTTTGAAAATGGCGGTCAACAAACAATCTTCAACAACGGTTTTGAAGTCGCAACATCAATATCTGTTTGGAAACCAAATTTCATTGAAACGGACAATGTTGAATTTTCCCGCCTTTTTGGCGGCCATTTTGAAAATGGCGGTCAAGGAACAATTTCAACATCAGTTTTGAAGTCGCCACAGCATTGCAAACATTTCATCAATTTACACTTAACCTTCATCTTCTATAGTTTTGGAAATAAAAGATGAAAAATAAGAAAATTTTAAAAATTCGATGAAAAAAGAGCAATAACTCCTACAAGTGTTTATGGATTTTCTTCAAAATTTCAGAGTGGGTAGATCTTGATATGCTGAACATTTTTTCAATTTACACTTGACCTCTATCTGTTACACTTTTTGAAATAAAAAATAAAAAATGTATAAATTTTGAAAATTTTACGGAAAAAGGGCTATAACTCTGAGACGGTTTTTCCGATTTTCTTCAAAATTGCAGGGCAGATAGATCTTGTCATTCTGAACAATTCTACTCTATGTCAGATTTTTGATATCTGCAACGGTTTTGAAGTCATATGCCAAAAACAGCAATTTACCCCTATGTTCTATTTTTAGTAACAGCTGCCATGTTGTTTGGTCCTCGGACTAACCGAACATATTTTTTCTAAACTACATACCCTGGTGATAATCCAGGCCAAGTTTGGATTAAATTGGCCCAGTGGTTTCAGAGGAGAAGATTTTTTAAGAAAAGTTTACGACGGACGGACGGACGGACGGACGACGGACGACAGACGACGGACGACGGACGACAGACGACGGACGCCAAGTGATGGCAAAAGCTCACCCTGGCATAGCCAGGTGAGCTAAAAACTTAAAACATTTGACCGAGACATGCAGAAAACTTACTCATTACTAAACACCGAAGTTGCTGTGAATTTATTTTCTGCATATGCGCATTTTGACAACTTATGTCTCTTCAGTGCAGATAACATCAAAGACCATAAAGTCAAAGATGTAGAAAACTGATAGAGAACAAATAACCCAAAATGATAAAATGTAAAGCCAAAATCAGCTAAGGACAGAGCTTTGCATGAGGGAGATACTCCTTAGTTTTCAATAAATTTACATAGTTTTAGATATTGCAAGGTTCCAAATAGAATCGGCTTTCGGGTCAGTACCGAAGTACTGACTACTGGGCTGGTGAATACCCTCAGGGACAGCAGAGGCATCGACCCAGTGGTAACAAATAACTAAATACCGAAGTTACTGTGAATTTATTTTCTGCATATGGCAATGACAGATGATTTCTAAATGATAAAAAACGATTATTTATCCAATTTGATGAAGTCCTCAAGATGAAGAACAAAAATAAAAGCGTTGTTCCATTGCTTTGTTTTGCCATATATTTGGAGAGACTTTGTCTCATGTGCATTTACTCCATATTCATTCATTGTTTATTAGATACATCTTGAAACTTTATGTTTTCTCTTTTTTTTTAAATAGTGCAGATTTAAAACAAAAAAATATATACAGATTTGGATTCTGCAGAATTGTTGTAAACATGGCTTTTTTTAAAGCATGAAATTCACAACAGTTTTAGATGTTACAATACATTAGGCATCCCTATACGTCTTGTAAAAATGAACACTCTTTGAGTTCGGTTTGTCATATTATTTTCTTTTTCAAGATAGTGGTCCTATAGTAAGAAGTCTACCTGTGTAATTGGGTTTAGTCGTATGTTTATTATACTATAGGAAAACAAAATAGAGAAAGGGGAGGTTTCGAGATCCATAAACCGGTTAAAGCCTACCGCTGGCTTTTGCTAGTACTGGTAACACTACCGGCTTTCCCGAGTTCCTATCGTTATTAACGTTTCATTGGTTTTTTTCTAGTGCATTTCGCTTGTGAATTATGGCATGTGATTGTAGTTTTCGGCCATTTTACGTATTTACTGATTCCTTTTGTTTGTAATTATCTTCCATTTGCAGAGATTTTTCACAAGTCTTTGTTAGGGAAAACTCCAAATTTGCAAATAAAAACAACACATGAATTAATTCCCCTGTAAATGTACTCTATCAGATCGTAGTTTATGGTCTACCAAATATTTTGAGTTGATCTGCACTGAAAGACATGAGTGTGAAATGACCATATATAGACACTTAATTTACAGTAACTTTGTTAACTTGAAATAATGTGAGAAACCAAGATATTAAATGAAAGAAAAAAAAATATTTTCATCCATGCTTTAATAATTTTTTAGCCTAATTATAAAAGGATAACTCTTCAATAAAGGCGTGACTCCTCTTTCATGCCAGTTATGAATATACAATTACAAGGAGACATAATCAAATAAGAGATGACAAGAACTTCAAACAAATTAAAACAAAATAAAATGGTATAGTTGGCCACGATTAAAAGATAAAAAACACAAAATGTACAAATTAAAAAACAAATAAAAATGACAAAATTGGAAAGAGAGGGAGGGAAGACTGCCCAACGTTTCGGCCTATATGGCCTTCGACTAGGGGACTACCGGGCTAAATACGGAGAAAAAGATGGATATGAAGAGAGAAGGCAGACCTGGTGACACACCATCAGGTCTGCGTTCTCTCATTTTATTTTGTTTCATAGTTAATTTGTGGCCATCGCACAACATATTTATATATTCAAACAAATTAGTTGCTCGAGAAATTCGAAGAAAAATTGATAGCTTTCAGTGTGAGTACTTGAACATCAATGTAATATATAGTCTGACACAGCTTTATAATACTTACTATATCAAGTATTTTTATGAAATAAATTAAAACCTGTACCGCCCACCCATCTTACCTATACACCTCTACATTTTGTTTTTGTCTTTTTTACTTGTCCTTCACACTATTATTAGTACTTTTGAAAAGTAATAATAGTGTGAAGGACAAGTAAAAAAGACAAAAACAAAATGTAGAGGTGTATAAGTTTCCTAATCCAATCTTTCCTTTGTGAAAAAGTTTTTTCGTAGTATTATAACATTTCTCGTATAGCTGCGAACAACTCATGTGTTTTAGACATCATATTTTATCTAGCTTGTCTGTGTGCATATTTATACTAATTGTTCCTTGTTGAAGAAGTTATAATGTCGAAATATTGGGCTATTATTTTTTTTACTTTTGAATTCACACGTCGTTTTAATTTGTTTTTGATTTTGATTTAGCCAAATTTGGTAATTTATCTTTTTACTTACCATTATATACTTTTGTCTCTAAAGGAATATCTTCTGTCAGACCTGTGTTTTTCTACCTGTCATATTTTTGAGTATCTCAAAGAATATCTTCTTTCACACACCTGTCTCTTATGACAATGATTATTTTCCGTCACATGAGTTTCTTAAAGCACATCTTTCGTTACATTTGTGGCTGTAAAACAAATTTTGCTGTCACGCCTGTCTCTGAAATAATGGACATCTTCTACTACACATTTGTCTCTGATACCAATAAACATTTTCTGTCACACGTGTCTCTTAAAGAATACCCTTTCTCACATTTGTGTCTCTGAAAGAATGGGCATTTCCTGCCACATATATGACTCTTTATAATCATATGCTTTAAATGTTATGTCTCTTAAATACTCAGAATCTACTATCACATTTGTATTTCTTCAAGAACAATCATCTCTTGCGAATGATAATCTTCTGTCATCCTTGTGCCTCTCAAAAATGAAAGTCTTTTGTGTACTCTCAAGAATGTGAATCTTCTGTAGTAACACTTGTGTCACTTAAAAGTATGAAGGTCTTTTTGTCGGGTAACGGATGCCAGGAATTGTAAGAATACTCTGCCAGTTGATTTTATGTTTGTTGACGATACCCCATCCATGACATAATAAACATCGATGTAGCGTTGCTCGACATCCAGCGATAAAATCCGCTCAAACCGCTGCTAGGGGCCGTCTTGGACTTACTATGAGGTATGAACATAACTCATTGTTGAAGGCCTCATGGTGACTTCAAGATGAAGAACTACAATAAAAGCGTTTTCCATTGCTTGTTTTCCCACGTATTTGTGGAGATTTGGTCTCATTTGCTTTACTCCACATTCCTGCATTGCTAATATGAGGTTCTTAAGTCACACTCAAAAATATGCTCACTCACACTTTTGTGCCTTAAAGAATGAATGTCTTCTATCACACTCCTGTCTTTCAAATTCCTATGGCCTATTGCACATCTACAAAGTATATGCAACAATTTTGCATTATACTCAAATCTAATGTAGGAGGAGTTTGCATTACATTCCACTTGTGTCAAAATCCAAATCCATGAGCCTTTGTCATAGATATCTTTGGGCTTCTTGTTTGCACAGAAATAAAGCTTAAAAGTTCCGAAAGCTTTTCCTCATCTACTGACTTTATGCTACAAGTTTAAACCAAAATTAAAGTTCCTAAATCGAACAATTTAGGAGGAATTTGAATCACAAGAAAAGTATGACGGGCTGACAGACGGACGGACGGACTGACGGACAGAAGGACGGAGGCAACGACAATTATAAAGTGCGGACATGATAATACTGTAGATGTTTGTTGAACAAGTTATTTTCCCCACACTTTTTTGAAGAAAATGCGGGGATATTGTTTTGGTCCCGTCCGTCCGTAAGTCTGTCAGTCTATCCGTTAGATGGACCTTGTCAGTGGAACTCCTCCCTCATTTTTGGATTTATGGATTTAATTTTGCTATAGAATTTTTGCATATAGTCTGCAGATAAGCAATAAGCTTTCGGATTTTTGATATTGGTCTTGTTGCAAACAAGAGGCCCCATGATGTCAATCTTGACATATGTGAGCTTGTCAGTGCAACTCATTCTACATTTTTGAATTTAAGGATTTAATTTGTTATAGAATCGTAGCATGTAGTCTGCAGATTGGCAATAAGCTTTCGGATTTTGGGTATTGGTCTTGGTACAAACAAGAGGCGCCAAGATGTCGATTTTGTCAGTGGAACTTTTGTTTTCTGTGTCAAACAGGGAAGTGCGGGGATGGCCATCATTTCTGATGGCACAACTTCTAGTTTTGTTTTTCTACTTTATAAACTAAGAAGTACTAAAATATCATAAGAACCAGTATGGCATTTCATTTTCCCCTTGGACTGTTTAAATTCTAATACTTATGACGCGGAAATCTGCCTTTCTAAGACATACATCATTTATACCATTTGGCATTTACAAAATCTGATTTCAGTGTGAACAGCAACATAAACTAGATTTGCAATCGCAAGCAATAGCCGATGTCAACCAAGACTCACAATTTGAAGATTCAATCTTATGCGCAACCTCAAAATCTACCTAGAAATCAATTTCGTTGAAATCGGACAATGTTGAAATTTTTACGTATATGGCGGTCATCTTGGAAATTGCGGTCATTTTGAAACTTTCAAATGCACAGCATACAAAATCAGACGGTGGTCCAACTTTGTGCAAAGTTTCAAGTCTATCCATTCAGCCATTTCAAAATAATCATTCGAATAAAGATTATTGGAATAATGATAATAAGAACTAGATTTGCAATTGCAAGCAATAGCCGATGTCACCCCAGACAACAGATTCGATGATTCCACCTTGCTCGCAACCTCAAAATCTACCTAGAAATCAATTTTCGTCGAATTCTGACAAAGTTGAAATTTTGACGTATTTTGGCAGCCATCTTCGAAATGGCGGCCATTTTGGAAATTTTTGTCGCATCATAGATTCCTTCCTCTCATCTTACTGAATATATATGCAAAATGTGAATTAATTCCTTTAAGCAGTTTCTGAGATATAGAATCCCCAATTTTTCAAGGTAACTTGGCTGCCAACTTGGGAATGGCGGCCATTTTGAAAATTTTAAACGCACAGATGGTGATCTAGCTTTGTTCAAAGTCTGAAATCATTTCATCCAGCCATTTCAAAATAATCGCTCGGACAAGAATTATTGGAAGAAGAAGTATAATAATAACCAGATTTGCAATTGCAAGCAATAGCCGATGTCACCCCAGACTCCCCATTCGATTATTCCGTCTTATTCGCAACCTCAAAATCTACATAAAAATCAATTTTCGTTCAAACCGGACAATGTTGAAATTTTTTACGTATTTTGGCAGCCATCTTGGAAATGGCGGCCATTTTGAAAAGTTTAATCGCACAGCATATAACTTCAGATGGTGGTCCAACATTGTGCAAAGTTTGAAATCATTCCATCAAACCATCTCAAAATAATCGCTCGGACAAAATTTATTGGGAGAAGAAGAAAACAAAAAGAAGAATAACTAGATTTGTAATTGCGAGCAATAACGGATGTCAGCCCAGACTCCCCATTCGATGATTCCACCTTATTCGCAGCATCAAATCTACCTAGAAATCAATTTTCGTTGAAATCCGACAACGTTGAAATTTTGACGTATTTTGGCGGCCATCTTGGAAATGACGGTCATTTTTAAAATTTTAAACGCAAAGCATATAACTTCAGGTGGTGTTCCAACTTTATGCAAAGTTTGAAATCAATTGGTCCAGCCATTTAAATATAATCGCTCGGACAAAAATTATTGGAAGAGGAAAAAAATAATGATAAGAATAGAGATGAAGAAACGTAGAATAACAACATGTCACCCCGACAAAGTCTGGGGTGACATAATAATAATCAGAAGAAACGTAGAATAACAACATGTCACCCGACTATGTCTGGGATGTCATTATAACTAGATTTGCAATTACGAGCAATAGCCGATGTCACCCCAAACGACCAATTCGATGATCCCATGTTATTCGCAGCTTCAAAATCTACCTAGAAATCAATTTTCATTGAAATCGGACAATGTCGAACTTTTTACGTTTTTAGGCCGTCATCTTGGAAACGACAGCCATTTTGAAAATTTTTGTCACATAGATTCCTTCCTCTCATCTAACTGAACATTTATATTTAATATGAACCTATTCCTTTGAGCAGTTGCTGAGATACATAATCCCCAATTTTTCAACGTAAATTGGAGGCCAATTGAAAATGGGGGCCATTTTGAAAATTTTTAAACCTTTTGGACAAACTTCAGATGGTGATGCAACTGTGTGCAAAGTTTGAAATCATTTGGTTCAGCCATTTAAAAATAATCGATCGGACAAAATTTATAGAAGAAGAAGAATAATAATCAGAAGAAACGTAGAATAACAGCATGTCACCTCGACTACGTCTGGGGTGACATAATAATAATCAGAAAAAAAGTAGAATAACAGCATGTCACCGGACTACGTCTGGGATGACATAATTACAATTCGTGGTTATTTTCAGAATCGACCACTAACATGCCATCATATTCCTGAGTATTGGTAATGCTATAACAACCAAACATAACACTCTTGCAGACAATGTATGCTGTTGCTGTGTTTTAATGTTAAATAATCAAATACATGTAGTACTTTTTAGTAGTACATATTTTATGAAAGGATATGGAGTAAATGAACATGAGACCATAACATTATGTTTACTTTAATGAGCTGTATGGCCATTTCGGAAATTTATTCCTCATCAGCAGCACTAGAACCCTAACATAGGAAATCCATTATTGCAAAAATGTTTAAAATGCATAAAACCAAACGAAATCCGAATAATCAGTAATATCAAATATAGCTAAGGGCAAAACTACGAATTTACATGAATTTAGATAGTAGTAATTGAACAATGTTTACACATGAGATTCTAAATCGTCAGGTTAAACGCCTTCCATCTCATGTACAAGTACACCATATCTAAGAAAAATAAAAGAGCATACATGATGTTCATAGGAAAAGGTAAAAGTGCAACAATCAAACAATAACTGGCCATATTGTTCTTGTGTATTGGCAATGCTGTAACAGCTTAACATTACACTTCAGCAGAAAATGCTGTTTTTGTGTTTTAATGCTGTAACATTTAAATAAAGTTAAAAAAAACAAAACAGACCGTTATGCTCTTACGTTTTAAGTGTTGATTTAAAAACCAACCATTACATAATCTGTGCTTGATCTGAAACAATAAATAAATAAATTCAGATATCTCTATTCTTGTGCATTTAGTACCTAGGTCAAACGCCATGTAGGAGTGTTCAGAGCACAAAATTTCAGTTTCATAGAATAGTATGTCTAATAAGAGCTTAATGAATATAAAACAGAAAAATTGTCTCTTTGGAGCCTTACATCGTTGCCGACCTTTTTAGTGATCTGGCAACTTGTTTGTAATTTGTTAAAATACCAAACCGCAAGCAATACAATACAGTTTCTGTTCAATAATATCTTATATTACGACATTGTTCCATAAAACATCCCTTTAGCAGACGATAACGTCCTCCCGAGAGGTTCAAACTCCAATAAAATGATGCATTGGCAGACCATATGTTGCAATCCTTATTAAGTGTATTAATAGTAAAGGGCTGTAATCAGCTTAATTTGACATGTGATAGGGGTGTAATAAAACAAGACACAAAGGTATAGCTTTCAAATATAGTTATTGACTCTCATCAATTATAACACTAAAGAAAAGATATAGAAACATACGTCTGGTAAAAATACTCACCCGTCCAGGTGGTGAATTGGGATGATTCCAGATTATAGTATATATATATGATGTAGGTATAATCATAATTTTTAATTTTTATACATACAAACAACGTTGCGTCGCTGGATCTGCAAAATGTTGTACATGGCCTTCAAGAATAGTGCGATTCTCTTTTTTTTGATGTTATAGAAAAACTCTAAAGTTAACATTTGGATCACACACACACACACTGTAACAGCATTAAAACTATTGACTTTTCTATACTTTATATAACCATTCCTCTCAAACAACTGAAATCTCGACTGAAAGATTTAATTCATAGATGTGTCCCCCGCAAGAACAGTGAACGGAGATACAAGTACATTGTTATAGACAGAGAACAAATATACTTTATAAAATACAAATCGGATGAAATATACACAGAGAAAGGCGTGATTAAAATGTTAGAGTTTCTGATCGACATTAGTCCAGTTTAAAGGACTTGTTTTAAAAGATTATCGGAATTCCAATGAGCACAGAAAGTGTGCGCCTCTTGTAGCCGATCTGTTTCTCCGCTCTTGTGAGGCTGAATTCATAGAAGGGTTTCTTCAAAATAAAGATGAAAACTAGCACAATTCTTTATTTCAGTCAACATTATATAGATTATTTTTGTTAGAAAATAACCATCGATTTGGTGATTTTCTTCATCTTATCTATCTAACATATCGCAATTAAGGACATCTGCCTCATTTCTTGACCTTCTTCAGCGCTAGCAGATGGAGTTTTTATCTTGAACTCATTCGTTATTCAAGGGCTTTAGGCCGATACAGTAATTTTTTACGAAAGGATATGGAGTAAATGAATATGAGACCATAACACATATGTTAACTCCAACTGCAATTTATTTTAATGAGCTGTATGGCCATTTCGGAAAGTAACTTTCTTTTTTGAGCTCAGTTTCTCACAAATATGCTACTTAAACAAGGGTATGTTATTTATAACTTGGAGTCATCATTTCGGAAGTTTTGCGGTCGACATCACGATCTAGTGGACCATAATGAAATGCCTGTTTCCAAGATAACACGTTCAAAACGGCGGGTATGTAATAGGGAACAGAGAATGCTTACTCTATCCGTGCACCTGATCTCATCTATGGTTTTTGATTGGGTCCGTGGACTCATGGTTCGGTTCTTAGTTTTCTTAGTAAATGTGAAGATCTAGCGACCCGTTACGCAATAATCAGTGACCCAATTTTAGAAGAAATACTCAATAATTGTTACGTTACCTGCATCTGAGAAATTCTACGTCATTGTGCTTTTCTTATGCAATACCACAAATGATACTACCCTTCCAAAATTTTGAGGAGATATCGAACATGATTGTTCAGGAGTGTAAAGTCTATGAAACGCACTAGCGCTATTTGCTATCTTGGAAAAGAAAAGATTATGAGTAAACTTTTGTGTATTAACAGTTGATTTTAACAAATACATTTTTCGATGATTCTGTGACTAGACGATTTTATGTTCTTGTACAATGTTCGTGTTCTGTTGCTTTTTATGCGTTGTGACTTTGCCATTTTGAGTTGGTGTTCTGTTGATTTGTAGGCTTTAAGGCTTGACCATTTTGAGTACTAGTATAATGTTTGTGTTCTGTAAATGTTTGTGTTCTGTAATTTTTTAGGCTTTGTGACTTCACCATTGGATTTACTAGTATCATGCTTGTGTTCTGTTGATTTTTATGTTTTGTGACTTAACCTTTTTGTTTACTCGTATCATGTCTGTGTTTTGTTAATTTTTTTTATGCTTTGTGACTTGACCATTTTGTGCATTAATATCAAGTTTTTGTTCTTTTGTGACTTATTCATTTTCGTGTGCCAATATTATGTTTGTTTTCTGTTCATTTTCATGTCTTGAGATTCAACCATATTGTGTAATTATATCATGCTTTTGTTCTGTTGATTTTTATCAGTATGATACACTCATGTTTAATTTGTTTTGTCTTCACTTTTACATCTATTGATCATTGGTTTATCTGGATTTCAGCTTTTTTTTATATCAAATTGATTAAGAGATACACAAAGAGCATTTGCACCAAGTTTACTATTTCTCAAATCGGCGTTTGGACTCTCTTTGTGTAATAATATCATATCTGTATTCTGTTGATTTTTGGGCTTTGTGACTTTGACATTGTGTGTACTAGTATCATGTCTGTGTTCTGTTGATTTTTGGGCTTTGTGACATGACCAATTTTTTTTTTTTTGGTTATTATGATTATGCTCTGTTGGTCTTGGATCTTTGTGTAATAGATCATTTCTATACAAAAGATTGTAATATTTAGGCATTTTGAGTATTGATATAATGTTTATGTGTTGATTTTTATCCGTATTCTCCACTCACGTTGTATTTGTTGTTGTTGATGCTTGAATTTTACATTAATTGTACATCGATTTATCTAAATTTTAGCTGTTTGTTTATTTAGATATATTGAGGAACGCTACACAGAGCATTTGCACCAACTTAACTCTATTGCTATAATTGATGTATGGATTCTTTTTGCGTGCTTATATCATGTTTGTGTTCTGTTTATTTTAAGGCTTTGTGACTTGGCCTTTTTGTGTATTGTGTTCTGTTGATTTTGATTTTGGAATTGCCCCTTTCATCATTTTTGCTCCGGTATTCGTTTGCCGATGTATTTCAAGCATTGTAAAATGACCATTGTTTATACTAGTATCATGTTGGTGTTCTGTAAATATTTGAACTTTGTGACTTGAATATTATTTTTGTGTTACGTTGATTTTTAGGCTTTATAAATGTACTAGTACCATGTTGGTGTGTTGTTGATTTTTTTTTTATATATTTCTCTTCTGAGCACAACACCTCAACCGCACTTGGATTTTGTTCATTTTTTGGCCATTTTCTGCTCGACTTTTTGTGGTTTCTTGTTCATGCATGTTTTCTTTTAATTACGGTTTCTTCGATCTGTTTTGTGCACTTCTATTTTAATAATCTGTTAATGTCTTTTTCCTTCGACCCTTTTAGTGTATTTGTATGTTTTTTGTGATCTATTGGTTTTTGTTCCTGGTGTCTATATCTTTACAATATTTGAGTAATGACTTAAGAGTAAAGAACATGCAGTGATGGGTCAAAGATAAATCCTACTCTTTTCTTCTTTTGTTATTTTCGCACACTACTTGAAAGCAGTTATCTACTGTGATCTGTTGATACTTCAGCCCTATCCAACCACAAAATCAAACTTTTGATTTCACTTCTATGTATTATTCTATTCCTCATTCTCCATTGTAACTTCGGTATTTTGATATTTATTACCACTGGGCCGATGCCTCTGCTGGTGTACTGCGAGTCCCTGGGAGTATTCACCAACCCAGTAGACAGCACTTCGATTTCAATTAGAAACTTGCAATATCTAAATTTATGAAAATTCCGTTTAAAACTTACGATTATCTTTCTCTTGCATAGCTTTGTCCTCAGCTGATTTTGGCTATTTCATTAAGATTCTATAGTAATGTGTTTTCTGTCAGCGTTTACACATATTTCGGTTTAAGGATTTCTAAATGTTTTGAATGATATGATCTGCACTGAAGAGACATAAGTTGTCGAAATGGCTATATGCAGAAGCTAAATTCAGAGTAACTTTGGTATTTTAATGTTTATTATCACTGGGTCGACGCCTCCGCTGGTGGACTGTTACTCCCTGAGGGTGTTCAACATCCCAGTGGCCAGTACTTTGATGCTGGCCCAAAAACCGATTTTATTTGGAAACCTGCAACATCTTAATTTATGAAAATTCCGTTTAAAAGTAGGAGTGTCTCCCTCTTGCATAGCTCTATAATTAGCTGATTTTGGCTATTCCATTTAGATCATACAGTAATTTGTTCATTGTCAGCTTTTACAAATATTTCGGTTTAAGGATTTCCATGGTTCCCAAGGAGTTCAAATGTACATGATCTGGCTTATTGCACTAAAAACCAGGCTGTATGACAAACGCGATGACTTCACATTTCAATTAGTCAACTTTGCTTTGCTTTGTAGCAATATTCCAAAAGCACCGGCGTATGGAGTTTACATTTCCCATTTCATTCGCTACTAAAGGGCCTGTGGTTGATACACCGACTACGTTGATAGAGCTCGGTCGCTTACAAGTAGGCTGCTAATTTAAGGATATATTACCCATAATTTGAAGTTCAACGGTTGACATCACGATCTTATGGACCGCTTTCTCTTTGCCACTAGGTTTGTTTTTCCTCTGCCGGATTTGACTTTTTTGCCGGAGTTGACATGTTCAACACGGCGGGTGTCTTATGAGATTACATTAAACATATTTTATTCGCAAAAACAAATTTGCAAAAGGGATTGGACAAAAGCTACGAAACATTATGAAACGTCCCCTCTTCTTATGAGTAACAGGACATTCTTACTGTATCGATGCACGTGATCTTATCCATGAAATTTATTGGGTCCGCGTTGTTCATATATTTGTGTGTGTGTTTGTCTTCTTTTTTCTTTTCTGTGTCGTGCTCATGTTGTGTCATTGCTTTTTTGTTTTGCCAATGTTGCCGTTGTCCTTGGATTGTTCGTTTTGGAATGATAGTTCAGTTCTCACTTACTTTATTGCTCCAAATGAAATGTTACTATTGCGTCTTTAATGATAGACTCAAGTACAAATATCTCTCTGAGGTCATGACTTTGTAGACTATTTGCATTCCAATGGGCACTAATTGTCCGTCATCAGATCTGTATTTTGCATTCCTATGAAGCCGAAATCATACAGAATCTTCGAAAAGATAGAAGAAAAAGTACATGGTTGAATCATATGATTTCACTTCTACAATACATGACATACATTTTTGATAAAAAAAAAGTCAAACAAAAACAGATTTTGCGAAATTTTCTTTGTACTTACTGATTTTTGTTGTATTGTATCGACGTTTAATGTTGTAGCCTTTCTGAAAAAACGTTTAGTACACTCGATCTGTAATTTATTCATGGTGACTTCAAGATGAAAAACAACAATGAAAGCGTTGTTCAATTTGCTTAATCTTACCATATGAAGAAGAAAGGAAATGGGGTAAATGTCAAGGAGACAACATCCCATATCCAGGTTAAAACGACCCAAAACAAAGCATCTAGGGGTCACTGTACGGTCTCTAACACACCGAGGGACCTCACACCAAATAGCAAGCCCTAAATGGCCAAAAAAGGTAATGTGAATAAATCAATGGAAACAAACCACATCCAATAACCCGAACGTCAAGATACTTAAATTTTATAAGAAGACGAGGACAAGCCAATGACCAACATATTCCTGACTTGGGACAGACACAAAAATTGCGGTGGGGTTAAACTCGTTTTCTTGGAACCAAACCTTCCCCCTAGGTATGGTGAATGGCTAAAAATAAATACACAAAAAAAACTCACAGTAAAAATCAAACTAGAAAAAAGTCTAACTTATCAAGACAAGTGCCCTTACGATGAAGTACATAAAACATGAAGACAATACACAC
>MJUU01018658.1:0-12907 GCA_002080025.1 Modiolus philippinarum
CAGGTTTTATTTTTCACTCAATTTCTTATTCAGTCGTAAAATATCATGGAATGGTGTCTTCACAGGTTGGTTGACCTATGTAATTATGTCACCCCAGACTTTGTCGGGGTGACATGTTGTTATTCTACGTTTCTTCTGATTATTCTTCTTCTTCTTCTTCTTTTTATTATTATTATTCTTCCAATAATTTTGTCCGAAGGATTATTTTGAAATGGCTCGATGTAATGAAATGAAACTTGGTATGAAGTTAGATCAACCTAAGGAGAAATTTTTTTTGCAAAAAATTTTTTCAAAATGGCCGCCATTTCTAAGATGGCCGCCAAAATACGTGAAAATTTCAACTTTGTTGGAATTC
Organism: Modiolus philippinarum; assembly: GCA_002080025.1. Classification (NCBI taxonomy): domain Eukaryota; kingdom Metazoa; phylum Mollusca; class Bivalvia; order Mytilida; family Modiolidae; genus Modiolus; species Modiolus philippinarum. Next base: position 356 of record MJUU01018658.1, read on the forward strand.
AACGAAAATTGATTTCTAGGTAGATTTTAACGCTGCGAACAACATAGAATCATCGAATTAGTTGTCTGGGGTGACATCGGCTATTGCTTGCAAATGCAAATCTAGTTATTACTGTCTTTTGACTTGTGACAGACGTATTTACACTTGACTCGATCTAGCATATAATCTTTTGATCTATACTATCGGACTTGGCTTGTTTGTGGCTACCAATTAAGGTAGTCCACTCACCACATTTTTTAAATTTGTGTCAGATTTGAGAACTCCTCTGGTTTTCTCCAAATCAATGGCTCAAAGAATTTTGCACACGGACCCCCATTTAAATTAAGACACCTGTCAACTTGTCGTAAAATTCCTGATATAACTTCCTAGCTTTTAGACAAAAAATGGTCCTAATGTTAAATTAAGGGAAAATCCAGAGAAATAAATTTCCCGTCGATATTTTTAATGTCTTCAATCTCTGTCAAAAGCACATGGACCTATATATTTCTTTTTACCATTTCATTTAGTTAATAATGCTTAATCAGTTAAATATGTCTCAATAAATCCTTGATATATAACATCTTAACTTGGGACACATCATTTCTCACATGACATGCGTGTAATGCCTAGGAGGAAATGCTTACCCTTTCCTTACAGGCGCTTTCACTTTTCGAAAATTCCGTCTAATTTTGCTTACTTATATCTGTTAGATGAAATAAGACTCGGTATACGCTTTTTTATGCTTTACCCGACTTATGGATGGTAAGATTTTTTTAATTTTTAGCTAGGTTCATTTGAAAGACTCCCCTGGCGAAATGTTTCCATATTTCCTGTAATAAGCACTAATATAGGGATTAGGATTATTTATGAATCTTTGATACAACAGGCATCAATTTTCAACAATAGTTGCAAAAATATATGAAAAGTTTTGGGATTTTCTTGAAGGTTTTTGCATATTTACATTGGATGTGCAATGCGCCTTACTACCTGACATAGGTTTTTCATACTCACTTTCATCAAGTCTTCGTAGTTGATAACAAGAATTTCTAAATCCGACCGTTCTTTAAAACTTTTTTCCAGTCCAGCATATACCAATGCCATGGTGAATGGTAAAGATATATTCAAATGTCACAAAGAATGTTAGACTGTAGATATCACTGTAGTATGTAATTTGAAATGGATAAATCTGTAAATCGAAGGAAAGAAGGGAAAAATAATCGATATACTTTAATTTACACATTAAAATTTCTGTGCAATGATGTAACGAAACGAATTCCATTATTTTGCCGTGGTGTAGACAAATCGATAAACACTTCTTAATGGAACTGAGACTCACAATAAAAATCCAAATTGCGACCACATAATGTCATAACTGTGAATATGCCCTTATGAACAGGATCTACAATTCCACCTGTAATTTTAGACGAGATATTCTGAGAAAAATATATAAATGATATCAATACATTTCATCTATAAATGTTCAAAGTTAATGTACTTAATAACAAAATACCAATGTTACTGTGAATTTAGTTTCTGTATATGGACGTTTCGACAACTTGTGTCTTTTCGGTACAGATAAAATCAAAACATTTCGAAATCGATAAGCTAAAATACGTGTAATTGACTTTCAAATATACTTTTTCGAAGTTTCAAGTGGTATAACTCAAGAACCACCTGGAACATCTGAGTCAAACTTTTGTTTTGAGGTAAAAAAACAACTAATAATACATACTAAGTCTGCTATTTCGTTCAAGGTTATCAGTCGGAAACCATGAATTTCACAAAATTTAACAAGATTGCTAAGCGTAGCTATGTTCCCCTCCGCTGCAGTAAAGTCAATAAAGTCCCATCACTCGTAAAATTTTGCTAATCAAAATGGCGACAGGATATGATCAACTGCATTAAGTGGCAAAAAGTCAAGCAAAATTTCAGCAAAATCCCTTAATTGGATTTTGAGGAGATGTGTCCACAGAGTGTTCCTATGTTGTAGTATGCATTAATTCGATAAAGTCCCATAACTCCAGTAAAATTTGTCGAATCAAAATGGCGGCATAATATGATCAAGTACTAAGGTGGCAAATGTTCAAACAAAATTTCAGCATAATCCTTTCAGTGTTTTACGAGGAGTTGCGCCCACAAAGTGTTCCTAAGCTGTAGCATGCATTAAGTCGATAAAGACCCATAACTCCTGTAAAATTTGTCAAATCAGAATGGCGGCATGATATGATAAACTACAGTTGGTGACAAACAATCACACAGAATTTCAGCAAAATCTGTCCAGTGGTGTAAGAGTAGTATGCCCACAAAAAAGATGACAAATGGACACACGGACGTATACCATTACTATGTCCCTCTGTCGCGTTGTTGCTGGGGACAGTAAATTGCTATGATCTAGTACATATAGACACTAATAATCCTGGAAAATTTGAAGGAAATCTGAGTAGTGGTTTTTGAGGAATTGCGTCACAAGATCTGTCATTGCATAACATTGTTAAAATTAAACCCTTTATAACCCCTACAATATTTGAGGAATCAAAATGGCGATGCGATATAATCTAGTGCATATGGCGACTAACAATGCTGCAAAATTAGAATGAATTTGGACCAGCAGTTTCTGAGAAGTTGCGTCCCAAGATTTGCAATTGTATAACAATGTGAAAATAATCAGAGTCCAATAACTCCCACAAAATTTAACGAATCAAAATGGCGATACGATATGATCTATTACTAGTGGTGACTAACAATCCTGTAAAATTTAATGAATTCTGACCAGCGGTTTCTGAGGAGTTGCGCCCACAAAAACGTGACACACGGACGCAGACCATTTCTATGTCCCTCCGTCGAGTTGCAGCGGGGGGCAAAAAATTCAAGGGGCATAACTTCAGAGCCCCTTAGACCTTCGAACCCAAAATCGCACTTTGCATGTGTGTTATGGTAAACAACTGTATTTCGTTATCAGTCGGACACACGAGTGAGGATATCATATAATACGTCGCCACTACTGTGAAGGCCTATAAAAATGGTAATTGCTTGACACATATAGATTACACCACAAGATCCCGTTCATTATCATATTTTATTCGCTAGAAATAGTTATATTTAAAATTTATAATGGCGAGGCTTTCCCAGCTTTTTAATATTTAAAATTTGACTATCGAGAGTGGATAAAATATGACCATAATTAAACAAAGTGATATGATATCTAAATGATAAACACCGAAAATTGTATTCCAAACAAATTTGGGGAGAAATAGCAAGGGAATTTATCAAACATAATTATGTTGAATATAAAAATTTATCGAACCGATCACAAACCGCTCTAGCTTCACGTATAATTACAGAAATTTAGTTATGGAGAAATAAACTATCAATAACTTGTTCACCTGAAAAAAAGCTTTTATATAATCAAACCTTTTAATAGACATATGTTAAATTATGTTGCACGCCTGCTTCCAGCTTAGAGAATGTATGAACTTGAGTTTAATGATTAACTGTATTATAACTAGGATCCAAATTTAATAACGTTGTACATAGAAATTTCAAATTCGAATTCAAACATCCACGTGTTTCATTTTAAAGAGTACAAGTGTTTTAGACAAGAAAATCTAAAAATATTTTTTCATAGGTCCAAGATAAACTTTACAGCTGGCGGTCACCAAAGTTGAGGTGCAAATAAAGCGAAAGATGTCGCCAAATGGCAGCCCATCATATCCCAGCTCATTGAACCCTGAATCAATATGGAAAGTGCAAAAAGGTATGGCCACTTAGCCGTGAAATTTGTGCCTATCAAAATATGCTCCAATATTGCCAAACATCGTGTCCAGTAATCTTCGTATGAATAAAAATATGCTACACTTGTTTTATGAAATCTTTCGAGTCGAATATGGCTGTAAACATCCTTATGTATCAAATATAGTCATTTTGCAATGTTTAGGAAGATGTTACTGCTTGAAAGACTCCTAGAACAAAAACCGATTTTTGTTACGAGTGTATAAACATTTGCCGTTTCAAATGACACATAGTTTAGTTTGGTTCTTAAGGTACTATACAACAAATTTTAACAAAAAACATAAAAAAGTTGAAAAAACTTCGACAAAATTTCATTTAAGTAGAAAGTTTTTTGATTGAATCTAGTTGATTTTGTTATGATAGTGCATATATTGATGACCTGTTTTACCTGTGTTGGAAAAGATTAAATGAATTTGCGAAATTAGTATGCTGAATGAAATATATTCACGGCAAAGAGACCATACCTCTTTATTGTCAGGTGTGGACACAGTACAAATATGGACAAAATACAAGCTTCGACACAGATGAAGGGAAAACTGAGATGAAAATAATGTGTGAAGGATGGATAGAAAGACTAATATGTAGTTATGATAATGTGTTGGTAAGGTGAGCTGCAAAGGTAAAATATACAGAGCTGTGTGCAACACTATTATCTATGTACCGAAAATGTAGTAAGTCGGTAAACAGGAAGTACAAAATGTACAAGTATAAAACTGATTGAGGTCATTCAAGAATAAGTAGTAAATTTCGTACAAATTGTAAAAGTTGTAAGGCCTTTGGATGAAAAATTATCAACAGATGACGGACACAGGAAAGAAGGACACTTCTCTTGAACCGATTTGTAATTCCTATTGCAAAAGATTCCTTATAATTACTAAATAACATACAGCCTGCAGCCGTCCCCGTCATAATTCAAAGATTTTTTTTAAAAATTGCATTTATATGGCATGTTTGACAAACGATTTAATAACGAGATTATCGCCAAAACCAGGATTGTGTTACTTAAAAGTAAACAGGATTATACCCTGACCGGTATATATAAAATGTGGCGCCCTTCCACAGATTGTATATCTTCATTAAAGGTTGTACTCTATACCTTGGTCCGACATGAAAAACTGGAGAAAATCTTCCCATGATCCTTTGTACTGAAGAGACACATACTGGCAGTGATGGTAAAATGACACAGCAATATCTTTTGGATTCCTGTTGATGAAGATAATCTTTTTTGTGTTACGTATACTATCTAGTGGCAGATGCCTAAAGAACATATGGCTGTTAATGACCCGAGGAGAGGGAAGTTCATCTAATACTTCCGGTGAGTGGAATGGTATCATTTATTTAACTTGTGGATCTTTATTATATTCCGCCTCTCCTTTCAGAAGCATGTGCACTATTTCACAAGTCTAGTGTGTACCTATATAAATAAAAAGTAAAATTAGACATATTTAAACAGATATATGCAAACGCATTGTTATTTCAGTTTTAATGTGCCCTGTTCATAGTAGTTTTTAATAGAATTTATAAAAGAGAAAGCAACTCGCAAATTATCAGAGATTTCGTAGCCTTTGTTTTTTGTACAATAATCAATGAAGGGATGTGGACTAAATGCACATGAGACACATCTCTACAAATAAATCGTAAAACAAGCAATGAAACAACGCTTTTATAGAAGAGTTTCCAATTGGTGAATTTTCCCGGAAAATGATGACGTCACAATATAGATTTTCGGACGTCGCAATATTACCTGATGTAATTTACTCCGATTGACCCCAGGTCAATCGGGGCAATTCATTCATAAAACGAAATGGGAAATTCGTCTATTGTTGTTCATCATCTTGAGGTCCTTTCACGACTTTTTCCACCATGCAGGAACATAGTACAAATTGGTTTACAAAATTAAATTCAAAGTAACTAAATCAGCTGAGAGGTCCTTCCATACGCATGTCGTGTTTGACTAAAATTATTTTAACATTTTGGGATGAAACTTGCAAAACATACATTCGAAATCAAGGCTCAGTGTTTTAAGCGGGTTAAGAGGATTCTAGCCTCAAGGCATTAAGTTAAGGAGTGCTAGGTTTACAAGCGAGCTTCAAGGTTTCTCGTTCGATATTTCAATCTCTACGAAATCCCTTAATGAAGATTCAAATCAAGATTGATATTGAGCGAAATACTTAGTTTATCGGGATTACTAGATCAGGCTATACTACTTATTCGAAAATACTGCATGACTGGGAGTACCGGTCACAGTCTTAGCTAGTAATGCACATCTCTAACAATAATAAAATTGTGCAGATATTGAGTCGAAATGTTCTCTGGTGCTTAGGGAGTTCAACCTTAATTAATTGTTTTGGAAACAATTAAAGCGATAATTCATGTTTGACGAAGGTTCTAGGGTAACAGGATGTAGGTATACGCAACTGCATGACAAACAACAAGTGGCTAAGTCTACATATACAACGTGAATTATTTACTGGCTGCCGAAATTAAATGTGATCACTCAGTCATAACCGAGGAGTCATGGTCAACATTTGGTTGCACAATCCGGACGCAAATGAATATCAAGTGGTTAGATTTCAGGCTTCTGTCACTGCTTACCAAAATAAATGTGAGAGTGCTCATGCATGCATCAATAAGGGTCAGGGCCATTAACTCCGTGTTAGAAATGGCAACGAGTACTCGAGTACAATATTCAGTGCACTCCGGTACTCGGCTTAATTGTAAAGGTGATGGATATTTCATAATTTTCAATTAAGTATCGTGTTAATTTTTTTCTTCTTCTTGTAACATTTTCATGTCTCAAAACTTTTATTTTCATTGTTATATTGCCTCATCTGCAAGTATTCCCTACCATGTTTTGCGCAGTTATTCCCATTTCGTTTTCTTTTTTAATGCTTTCATCAGATAATTTTTTTCAATCAAAGGAAGTTCATAAAATTCAGTCTTTCAAATTAAATTACCACTTGATATAACTGCCTTGGTATATAATTTAAAACTAATTAATAATCCGTATATATACTTATTAATTCTCAAGAGCACATCAAATATTGGCCTACACACAAATACGAGCATCCAAATTCCAATTATGAGATAATTAATGGGGGTATTTTTTGAACAGTTAACGGTAAAACAATTTCTACGGTAGGACAATTTAAGCCCTTCCACGAATCACGCTAGGATTTTTGCCGATTATGGCCCTGTTACACTATAACGCACAGCGCCAACGTGTGCCGCGTGTGAGAATAATTTTTGTACACGCTGGTGTGCGTTGTGTAAGTTAGAGCAACGTTTTTTACACGTTGAAAATACTTATTATATAGATAGCGGTGAAAGATTGAGATTTCCCAGTGAAAGAAAAGTGATAATTAACTGTGAAATTATTTTCCATAATTTCACTATAGGAAGTGACGTCACAATAGACGTTGTCATCGTTGTTGTTAAGTAAACGTCACAGCGGATTAATCTTGAAAACGTAGTTCATGAAATGAATCATTAAAGGAACCATCAAATATGCATGAAGATCTATATAATAAAAACTATAACTAATCCTTGATTCTGATTATCGAAAATATTCAACTCATGATCGAAAAACGCTGTAATTCACTCATGCGCTCCGCACATTCGTGAATTACTGCGTTATTCGACCATTCGTTGAATATTTTGCGATAATCAGAATCTTGGATTAGTTATAGTATAAGTCGATACAGTTGAACGTTGGGTGCGTCGGCAAATTTTGAACATGCTCTAAATTTCACGACGTCGCCAACGTGTTGTTGATAAGTTATGCACACGTTAGACGAGCACTAGAGGTACGTTATGCACGCAATGGTTGTAATATATAGTAGTTTCTCGAAAATGGTTAAAACCGCGTAAAGAACGCAAACCGAACGTCCTTGTAACTAAGGAGTAACGTATAACCTGATATTTTACTATAAAAATAATGGTTTAGAGCAAGACAAAATTCCAAAGGAATGTAAATAGCCGCTTTATTTCAGCTTAAGACTGACATATTTTTTTTAAAATAAATTTTGTGATTTTTGGGGGACCTTTCCTCCTGCAAATCCGTCGTATTTTTCGGTGGCATTTCTAGTCATTTCTACCTTTGCAAATGACATTGGGCTTGAGAATTTCAAACTGATCTGACGAAAGATCGTGCAAACGCTATACGGACGATCTATGAATGCCAGAAGACAGTCAAGTTCTGTATACTTCAAGTACGCTTGTAAGACGCATTTGAAACGTCGTCATATGCAGTTACACGTACTGAGTGCGTTGTAGACAAGTTATGGATAAGTTTTCCGTGCGTTGCAGGTCGTTAGCCTGACGTTATGAATGCGTCCAACAAGAGAATTTCTTCAATTTCTTCGGTGTGTGCCAACGTTCTTACAAAAATTCGCGAACATCGCCACACATTGGCTAAAACGATGTGTCACAGGGAGTGTGTCACGGTAAAATATTTGATGTGTCACGGTAAAAGATTTGTCACGGTAAAACGATGTGTCACGGTAAAAGATTTGATCAATTGAAACGTTAACGGTAGCAGAAAAAGTCGCTTCACGGTTAACGGTACAGGGCAATCATAAAATTATTGACGCCGACTTCGCCATCATATAAAATATGATATTCATGTAGATACAGAGGTACAAACACATTTAAAAACTAAACAGTTGTCCATTATATTTAGAACCGATCCAATACATCTAATCAAACCACCCATAAGTCTGTTTGTGACAATGCGTTAAAGAAAATACATAATCATCAAATATGTAAGGAAACAGACAAAATATTGTGTACATTCATTCAAATTGTAGCGTTTTGTCATGTTTTTACAATGGAACTGTAAGTTATAAATAAAGAAACACATCCCACCATTTTATCCGGTCAAAAAGCCTGGCTCGGGCAAATTATTTGAAGTGTTCCTATATGTGCCATTACCTTTTAACTCGGAAGCTGTAGGCTCCATGGAGAGTTGTTAAAACCATCCGAGAGATGTCACGTGAGATACAGGGTTATTTACGTGTCTAAAGAGCTGCATTTTTCCAATCAAATAATTATATGGTGCGTAAATTTCTTTCAAAATACGGTTTTGTAAGTCGAATAGTGACGGTGTTGCTAGATAGATTTTTTTTAAGAAAATACACTTTATAAATGTTCAAAGTATTTATGTCCCTGTCTCTATCAAGAAATTCAGTGCTTCTATCACGCAGTTATTAATTTTGTCAAAGATAAACAACATTCTTACATGTCATGTGTATTGCCTATTTATAGCAATGGATTCGACATACATACGAAATCACACATTCCGTTTATTTTAACATAAATTTGTATAAAATTGTACTTTCTGTTCATGTTTATTCAAACAGTCCTCGAAGCAACGAAGGTACATGTTTACCACGACTCGGTATTTAACACATGGGTGGAACTAGTCACCCATACGAAAATCTCCCAATCCGACTAATTCATGTAATTACGGAATTGGCTATGATTTTTTTATTCACTTTTAATAAATTGTACTTTCTGTTTCTGTCCCCTTTGATCAAACCAGTTCTCTAAGGCCAATTAATTAAACATGTCAATTCGTTATTTTCTATGCAGCAGTTCTTTGGGTGGCTACGAAGTTTTGCCGGTGTAGATTTTCAGGGCTTTCGAATTTCAGCTGCATCGGAGCTTTCATGTAACTATAGCTCAGTCTCTGATTAATATATAAATATAATTAATAGCAGTAATGCATTTGTACATTTCACAATTGTATACCTGCTTTCGGATAGGCAACAACAAATACATCAGTCGGCCTGGTTTTCATGTTGATGATATCTGGTATGTTCGTTCTAGGATCAGGAAATTGTCCTTCGAAGATTGATTTCTTGGACAAATAGTAGCCGTCATACTCTACAAGCTCTACAAGTTTTCCATCCGATTGTTCAAGAGTCAGTACTTCATGATCATTTAACGTTACTGCAAAATAAAAATGATACAGAAATAAAAACTATCAATTTGTTTTAATTTTTTATGCTTTAGTACTTTGTTTGAAATAATGAAAATGAGCTTGAATTGAGTTCTTTCAGGCACAAAAATTAGCATGTTTAAGAGCAAAAGTTCAACAAAACAAACTACGATGAGAAGTTATTTCGCAAAAATAGAATGAAAAAGATAAAGAAAATGTTCCTTGATAGTTTGATCAAACCAGTTCTCTAAGGCCAATTAATTAAACATGTCAATTCGTTATTTTCTATGCAGCAGTTCTTTGGGTGGCTACGAAGTTTTGCCGGTGTAGATTTTCAGGGCTTTCGAATTTCAGCTGCATCGGAGCTTTCATGTAACTATAGCTCAGTCTCTGATTAATATATAAATATAATTAATAGCAGTAATGCATTTGTACATTTCACAATTGTATACCTGCTTTCGGATAGGCAACAACAAATACATCAGTCGGCCTGGTTTTCATGTTGATGATATCTGGTATGTTCGTTCTAGGATCAGGAAATTGTCCTTCGATGATTGATTTCTTGGACAAATAGTAGCCATCATACTCTACAAGCTCTACAAGTTTTCCATCTGATTGTTCAATAGTCAGTACTTCATGATCATTTAACGTTACTGCAAAATAAAAATGATAAAGAAATAAAAACTATCAATTTGTTTTGATTTTTTATGCTTTTGTACTTTGTTTGAAATAATGAAAATGAGCTTGAATTGAGTTCTTTCAGGCACAAAAATTAGCATGTTTAAGAGCAAAAGTTCAACAAAACAAACTACGATGAGAAGTTATTTCGCAAAAATAGAATGAAAAAGATTAAGAAAATGTTCCTTGATAGTTTGGGATTCAGTATATCTTAATTTAGTTCTAAGTCTAAGCCAAGAGAATCCAAGATTTTTTGTGGTTAAAGGTATGAGATGATTTATTTTCTTAAAATTCCAATATTTACCGTAAATAAATGAATTTTGGTGTAGGAATAAGTAATCACCTTTGCTAAACATGAATAATTTATCGCAGTAACTAAAGCAGTACTTTAATCGGCGTTTTAACGTTACACGTACAGAAGTTATTTTTCAATTTTAATTCGATCATATATTTCATTATATTTCAATTATACTATCTACATGCCCGGGCAAAGAAGGTCCAGTCTGATCCTTCCACGAAATCGTTTTGATTGAATCAGAATCACAACAACACTACATTATTTGAATGTCCGCTAATGGTCAACTGTAAACTGCAGTTTTTGACTGTCAAATCTACTATTGATGTCACCGGACATTCAAATAATTACTGTAAGAGGAGTGTCTTATCTCTCACAGTATGCAACCTATGTATACATAATGTATATGTTACATCCACTTACTTTTTTGGTTAAATGTGTATTTGTTTTCTATCAGCTTTTTCGCGTTTTTCGGTTAATTGACTTCCAAATGTTTTGGTTTGGTGTGCACTGATCAATTTCGTATTTTACTATCGATCACTTATAGAGCGCTTCAATGTGCCCTTCAACTTATAGAGCGCTTCCCTCTATAAGTCGAAAGGCACATTGAAAGTAAAATACGAAATTGACGATAGATACATGTATATGTGATATGGGTACAAAATAGCACAAATAAATGGTAAATTTTGAAAAATGGAGTAAATATTATAAAAAAGGGGGAGAGACCATAGGGGCACAACACAGGGTCCAGTATAGAGCGCTTCAATGTGCCCTTCGACTTATAGAGCGTTTCGCTCATGTCCTCAAGCATTTGTAGCACTGATAAGACAAAAGGTGTCGAAATGCGCATTTGCAAAAAAAAATAATAATAATAATAACGAGAATACTAGAACTTTATTTGCATTAACAGTAACTTCGGTATTTTGTTATTAATATCTATATCTTAAAATTATAGATAAAATTCGCCAAATCGGGTATAAGCTGTCTGTCATCGTGACTGAAACAAAAAAGGTAGGTCACATGAGGTCTAGAGCTATTAAAACAATTTATGAACTAAAAATTAAGACTGGGGTCAAATGAAATGCAGTGTCAAATACTGACATGACCGTTTTGGGAGAATTACAGCAAAAATAAATAGGACAAATAGATAAGAACAAACAATGGCCCAGGTGAGCGATACAGGCTCTTGAGAGCCTCTTGTTTGTTATTACCTTATAAAATTATTTTTCCATTATAAAAGAAATTGCATTATTTTTCGCTATTTTTGATAAGCGCCCTGATTTCTTATAGGAGGATTCATTCTTGTGAATCCCGGGCATAAATTTGGTGAACGATTGCCCGGGGAAATTTTACAAAAACTATTGCCCGCAATGATTCCGTAAAGCATGGCTAGATTACTTTAATCGTGTTAGTCTCTACATATTTTAGACTTCTTGTTAATTAGACTTCAAGGTTGAATTTAACATGTTAATGATTTGTATTTATTAGTTTTTAAAATTCAGAAATTGAAATACTTTTTATGAATACACGTAAGGTAAAACTTTATCCAGTTTTGAAACAATTTAAAATTTGATTTATACTGAAAACATCTTCTCTTTGCTTGCATGAGATATACCTTGGCAAAAATAATTTCGTAAGGTAATAAAACAGATATATAATGCATACGAGTTTGGGTTCTAGTGCTGCTGATGAGGAATTAATTTCCGAAATGGCCATACAGCTCATTAAAATTATTGCAGTTTGAGTAAACATATGTGTTATGGTCTCGTGTTCATTTACTCCATATCCTTTCGTAAAATATTTAATACAGGAGTTTGTCTTTTATTGCAGTGTGGAGTTGGTAAAACAATTCCCCGTGGTAGAGATGTAT
>MJUU01018662.1:0-19260 GCA_002080025.1 Modiolus philippinarum
TTTGTTGCGCTATTACTTCCTGTTTACCGATACATTGATACTTAGTTACATATACCACTACTAATGAAAATTTTTACTCCTCCTAAACCAATGTATGGAATTGGATGAAACTTTCAGAGAATCTTTATGACATGATGCCATTGTGCACCTCCTATTTTAAATTTTGATCTGACCAATTTTTGGGATTCCAATAGCCATACATGGATTTAACCATGCGTTATCATTGGGGAGGACAATACTGGTACATATATGCAATCTGCAACTCCATCTAAACCAAAGAATGGAATTTGATAAAAATTTCAGATATTCTTTATCAAGTAAGGTAATAGTGCACCTCCTATTTTAGCTTTTGATCTGACAATTTTGGGGGATTTCCAATAGCCTAACTTGAACACTGCCATCCATGTAGCTTATGTGGGGAAGCGGGGGTATCATTTAGTGAGCTATGCTCACAGTATTTCTAGTTTAAGAATTACCAACATTTCTTATACATTAAAATGTACGATTTGATTACTTGTATCTGTCTTTTTTGATGTCCTTGGTTATGTTATTTTGTTATGCTTTGGTATGGATACATATTTCTTTTAAGTGTAATCATCAATAGTTTGCGGTCTTTCTCAGCTGAATTTGAATTCAAACTAACCCAAGACAAAATAGCTTTTCCATGCGACTTCCACGAATGCCCTAGTTTTATCAGTCTTCCGTGTTTAGGAGACTTACCAGTACAATGTAATGTTTTATTTATCATAAGAGGGATTTGTAAATTACTTACGTATGCTTATATTGTAACCATATTAAAAGTCGATTGATTAATATTATCAAATAAAGTGTAAACACTTGATTGATAAAAACTTCTTTCCATAAAAACGATTGGTGTAGAAACCAAAAAGGTCTATTGACACTATGAAAAGAGGAAGAATTATAAAGGATCAGGAAGATTGTAAATTAGCTAAAAGTCTTGAACATTTGTGAAAAGTTTCTTTTATTTGTCTACATGTCGATTATTTATATAAATCAAACAAACCATTTTACGCTTTTGTGTGTGAAATGTATGCAATTAACCAATACCTTCACTATGATATATGTCAAGAATATGAAAAAATAAATAATATCCCATTTATCAAATTTATTGTATACATCATAAGTTGTTACAATTTTTGCATGTATTATTCAACTTATGTTTGATTCAATTCGCTGCAATAGTTTCAGAGGAGATGATAAAACATGTGATTCCCATTTGGTCTAGTGTTAAAGTGTGTTTTATCGGATCGAAACAACTTGAGCATAACTCAAACACCATTCCTGTAAAGTTTGGTTCAATTAGTTTCAGAGGAGATGATTAAATTAAGTTTTTCCAATATAGTCTAATGTTTAACTATGTTTCGATTTGGCAGCCATTTTTGATTAGCTGTATTAGAACAAAACATTGAATTTTGTAAAGAACTTTAAACACAACATTCCATTATGGTTCCATTTAATTTGCATAAGTAGATTAAGGAAAGTTTTACCTTTAGGATCTAATGTTAAAATATGTTCCGGTCATTTTTATTATCGTATCGAAAGAGAAGATTTCATATTATCATATCGAAAGAAAAGGTTTCACACACATCATTCCTGTAAGTTTGGGTTCAATTTGTTTCAGAAGTGAAATGATAAAAAAGGGTTAATAACAAATTACCGAACAGAAGTGTCAAGGGCCAAAGTCAAAGAGGCAAAAAACAAAGCAGGTGGAAATTCACCAGAGAATTAGAAATGGTGACTTAAACCGCTTTTATGGGACGCCAAACCTCCACTTCTAATGCAGTATATGTTTTCCATAGTGCAATATGTTAAACAATGTTTAGTGATGACAGCTGTGTTTTAATCGGATCAGAACGAAATATGTATTTTTGGTAAGGGACTATCCACACGTCGTTCCTATAAGATTTGCTACAATTTGCTTCGGTAGTTTCAGAAAAAATGAACAAAATATGTTACGCTGTATGTTCTGCGCTGGAGGCTGTTTCCCTTTTCCTATCGAAGCAAAATGAGTAATTTTGTAATGGGCCATCTCTGTAAAAATTATTCCAATGCCTTCTAAACATTATTTTTGTAAGGTTTCATTCAGTTTTATTCTGTAGTTCTAGAGAAATTGACCAAAATATGTTTTATCTAAAATGTTTAATGTTAAGTAATTGAAAACTGAACTGTCAGTCTAAAACGAATAATCCAGGAACGGTGGCATTAAAAAAAGAAAAAAAAGAAACAAAGACAAAACATGGGTACGGTACAGAAAAGAAAACTGAAGACACACACTCATACAAAGATTAACAACATGGACCCCAAAAAAACACTGGTGAGATCAGATGCACCGGTAGTTTTAGCATCTCCTGCGACATCCGCCATGTTGAACATGTCAATACCGGTAGAAAAGTCAAATCCAATAGAGGAAAAACAATTTAGCTGTAAAAGGAAAGATCTGTAGTCATCTTGGAAACAGATATTCCATATCGGTCCACAAAATCGTGATGACGACCGTAAATTTTCTGTTCTGATAACTTTCACCTATGGGTAACATACTCTTGAAGACTTTGTTCCACGCTGGTGTATCGAATCGTCATACAATATGCAGTTGTTATGAAGGACATCTGTTTCTATTTCAAAGATGAGAATAGATATCATTGGGTAGATCCAGAGTTTATTACCGGACTGACAAACACCGACTGTGGCAAAACCGGACTTTTCTCTAGCACAGTGACGGTTGCCACGCGTGGCGCAGAACATATTTTCGAAAGAAAGGGAAAGGGTGAGGGTACTCCTGTGTTATGACCTTTTCGTAAATTTATGGTGATGAAAGCATGTTCAATAAGGCAACATGACTGATCTTGACAAAGGTACTATTTATTATCCCCTGCCATAGTTGCCAACCTCTGAGAATACAAAGTCATGTAATTACACGCTTTTTAGTTTGAAAAAGCGTGTAATAATGCGGACGACATAATTTTCAGGTCTAAAAAATATTTTTAAGGCATAGTTAAAACAATTAGTACTGACAACTTTTATGATAATCCAACGTTGCTGTTTTGACAGATTTTCAAGACATGTTTGTGTAGTTCATAGTCATAACACTTTTTTTTATTAAAAATGCTCTGTCACTATCCACATTACTGTTGGGAAGTACAAGTAAGGCCTCTGCTAGCCTAAATGATAGTTAGAACTAATTAGATCTAGTGAAAATGTCTTCTAGAGTTCTTTCATAGCCCCAGAATGTTTCAATATCAGTGTCACTAGCAGTCTGGCAATTCATCATTTGATTTGATGTCAATTGATATTCCATGAATTGCTCCAACTTTATGTTCAGCAATAAAATTTGAATAAAGTACCTCAGTAACCATGATCCCCAATTTGTCTATTCATCTGTTAGTCCGTCACAAACTTAAAGATGTTTATTTTGAAGTGCAAGTCAGATAGATAAGCTTTTGTACATAGATGCATCTTGAATAGAACTTGACATTGGTATAAGAATAAGGTCATCTTGACCTACATTTCTTGCATAAGTGACTCTGTTAAAATTTTTTTTGAAGTTCAGATCTGATATACATGTCTTGGAACAGGGCACAAACTTTCTGATAAAAGATAGATCACATTGATCTATATTTAATGCATCAGTGACTGGTTAAAATTTGTGTTAAAGTCTGGATTTGAGAAAACATTCTGTTATATGCTGCCACTGACAATTTTTTAAAATAAACATCTACTGTAATTGCTACTATTTCTGTACATGTGGATCATCTTGAAAAATCTGTAGGCAAAATCTCAAATTTAAGATGGTCAGCCAAGCAGCACAAAGTTTAGCAATTACTACTACTTGCACAATGGAATCAATAATGTGGTTTTAATGGATAGATTACAAAACAATTTGAACTGTAAAATGTCAGTTAATGCAACTATTTTTAATTTTGAAGGAAACTTTGTTACCATTATTCGATCTTCCATTGGCTACTTCAAAGCACACTTTGAGCTTCAGGTGAAGGTCTTATACTGTAAAGGTGACCCCAGATTGAAATGTTTAACATTGAATTCTAGGAGTAACAAATGCAAAGTTTTCTCACTACTGTACCAACTGAATTTAAAACTGTCCGTATAGTACCTTTCAAAAGTATCAACCCCAAATTAACAGGGCAGCAAGTCTGAAACACATCGGATGAAATTGAGATCACTTCGATTAAAATTATCTTCTCAAAATCTGATACAGGAAATTAAAGCACAGATTGTGGCACATGTATTCTTGTCAAATTCCCAACATGAAACTTATAACCACAGAACCAAATTTGGTAATAAAACTGTAGATAGCATAGCTACCAGGTGAGCGTTATAGGCTCTTGAGAGCCTCTTGTTGGTATTGTGACTTTCATTTTCGTTTAATATGTAAAATGTAGACCACAGGAGGTAATGTGATACGCACGTGAAAATTATTTAACCAGTCAAAATTAAGCAAGCGGTCAACAGTTCGGATGCGGTCAAAAGACTGAAAACGGAAAACGGTAAACAGATTTTTGGGGTTAAAGAAGATAAGATATCTAAATGATCGATTTTTCAATCAATGACTACCTTTTGACAAGGAAGTATGTTGAAAGGAGAAAGTGATATTTTTATTTGTACATTTAGTGTTATATTACGTGTTAGAAGTATTATAAATATCATTTCAATATTAAATACTTTAAACAAGAACTTTTACTTTTTCTTTTTTGGAATTTTAACCACTCTGTGTTTTAAAAGAAATGATGCACTCTGGATTTAGATTCTTAAAACTTCCGTCAGATTTTGTTCTTGTCACTTTTCGAGTTTTCATGAAATTTCTGTATTAAAGGCATTAAATAGGATTTTATTATTTCAATTGAATCGGCGATTTCTTTAATAGTCAATAATTAATGTCAATTTCAAAATTTCACTAATTTTATATTGTAGAATTACAAAAATTGGAAATATTTCCGTATCCAAATGTAAAAAAATAAATTATCTCTATTCCATACTGGTTACAATAGCCTATTAATGTCATTCGAAATTCCTCTCGTTTTTATTCAAAGATCTTCTCCTCTGAAACTACTGGACCAATACTAACCAAACTTGGCCTGAATCATCACCAGGGTATGCTCTTTCAAGTTTGTGATTTTTATGTCCGTAAGCCAAACAACATGGCCGGTGTTACTAAAAATAGAACATAGGGGTAAGTTGCTGTTTTTTGCAAATTACTCGAAAACCATTACATGATATCAAAATTCTGACAAGGGGTAAAAATGATCAGCATGATGAGATCTACCTGCCTTGCAATTTTGGAGAATATCCGTTTACCTGTCTTGGAGTTATTGTCCCTTTTCCGTAAAGTTTTCAGTTTTTCGTTACTTCTGGTCTTATATATTGAAATAACTAAATACCGAAGTAACTGTGAATTTAATTTCTGCATATGCGCATTTCGACAACTTATGTCTCTTCAGTGCAGATAAAATCTAAACGTTTCGAAAACCATAAATTCAAACATGTTAAAACTGATAGAGAACAAATAACCAATATGATCTAAGTGTAAAGCCAAAATAAGCTAAGGACAGAGCTTTCCATGAGGGAGATACTCCTTAGTTTTCAACAAATTTTACAAAACTTTAGATATTGCAAGGTTCCGATAGATTCGGCTTTCGGGTCAGCACCGAAGTACTGAGTACTGGGCTGGTGAATACCCTCGGGGACTAACAGTCCACCAGCAGTGGCATCGACCCAGTGGTAACAAATAACTAAATACAGATGTAACTGTGAATTTAATTTCTGCATATGCGCATTTCGACAACTTATGTCTCTTCAGTGCAGATAAAATCTAAACGTTTGTAAAACCATAAATTCGAACATGTTAAAACTGATAGAGAACAAATAACCAATATAATCTAAATGTAAAGCCAAAATAAGCTAAGGACAGAGCTTTGCATGAGGGAGATACTCCTTAGTTTTCAACAAATTTTACAAAACTTTAGATATTGCAAGGCTCCAATAGATTCGGCTTTCGGGTCAGCACCGAAGTACTGACTACTTGGCTGGTGAATACCCTCGGGGACTAACAGTCCACCAGCAGTGGCATCGACCCAGTGGTAACAAATAACTAAATACCGAAGTAACTGTGAATTGATAGACGATAGAAGTGAAGTTTATATAACAAAAGTGGTCAGCATAGTAAGATCTACATGTCCTGCAATTTTGAAGAAAATCTGACAACCCACATAGGAGTTATTGCCGCTTTTTCTTTGAATTTTCACAATTTTTGAACGTTTTTACTTTTATTTCAAAAACTGTTCGAGATAAAAGTTATATGTGAATTGCAAAAGTGTTGAGGTTTTCCAGAACTACAATTTCTACATATGTCCAGCAGGTTCGCATCTCATCCAAGATGGCCACCAGCGGGAAGATAGTTTAACATAGTACCCTATGGGAAATGCACTCAAAGATCTTCTCCTCTGAAACCACTGAGCCAGTGGGGACCAAATTTTGGCACAATAGTCCTTGGGTGGTCCCCTTTAAAGTTTGTGATTTTTGCATTTATACCTCATCCAAGATGGATGCCAGCGTGGAGCACAGTTTAACATAGGGACCCTATGGGAAATGCATTCAAATGTCTTCTCCTCTGAACCCAATGAGCCAGTTGGAACCAAACTTGGTTACAATAGTCTTTAGATGTTTGACTTCAAAGTTTGTGATTTTTATGTTCATACCTCATTAAAGATGGTCGCCAGCAGGGAACATAGTCTAACATAGGGACCCTATGGGAAATGCATCCAAAGATCTTCTCCTCTGAAACTACCAAGCCAAATTGAACCAAACTTAATTTGGTCACAATAGTCCTTGTGTGGTCCCCTTTAAAGTTTGTGATTTTTAAGTTCTTACCTCATCCAAGATGGCCGCCAGCATGGAACATAGTTTAACATAGGGACTCTATGGGAAATGCATTCAAATGTCTTCTCTTCTGAACCTATTGAGCCAATTGGAACCAAACTTGGTTACAATTGTCTCTGGGTGATCCCTTCCAAAATTTGTGATTTTTAGTTTGTACCTCATCCAAGATGAAAAATGTTACATCTGCTGAACTGAATTATAGTATGAATGGTTGGTCTATAGGTGACAATGAATAAAACCAGTGACCAGGTCAGCAATACAGGCTCGTGTGAGCCTCTAGTTTTTTACCCCAATAAACTAGGGGGGGTCACTTCCTATATAAAGGTAGGTACTTATGTGCAGCCCGAAAGGGTCTGTTTTTTTCAGGTCTGGAATATATGGTAAGGTTGAAAAATATCAGAATAATTATATCAATAGGTCTGAATTTCTACTTTGGACATTATCATATAAAGGTTGGAAATTATATGAACTGCAAATATAATCTCGGATGAGCAAAATGATCTTTACACTATACAAAAATATATGAATGGGTTATAAAATTTCATAAAATATATGAAAGGGCTTCATTTTTCACCTTGGCAAAATATATAAATAGGGTTGATTTAAATATTACTGTCCACACACCTGACCCCCGTGCCCAAAGACGAAAACGACGGTGGATAATCAGATTGAATGTGTTAAAATAAAATCGCCTAGACTATTATAAATTGAAATTTTATATTTTTTTATTTCCTTGATATGTGTCTGTTCATATTCTCGATCATTTTAATGACGGGGTCGTGCATAAAAAATATTTATTAAATATGAATTATAACTCATTACTGACTAGAAGTGGCGCCATCAGAAATTACGGCCATCCCCGCACTTCCCTGTTTGATACAGAAAACCGTTGTTATAGATCCTGGGCGTAATTTTTCTTAACATTTTGGAAATCAAATTATGGATGATCAATATTTTTAATTTAAAAAAAAGAATTAAAGGATATATGGTTGCTGGGAAAAAATTCCAAAAAATAAGTGGTCTTTGAAACTTTCTGGAGGTTTAACAAAATTGGAATTAAATATTTTAGAAATCCAACCGGTAAAAATGTTTGTCTTAATTAATACACATTCTAAAAGTATGGTTGCGAGGTAGGATTCCAAAAAATCAGTGGTCTTTGAGACATCCAGGATTTTTTTTACCAAAGTTGGATTAAAACATTTTGAAATCCAATTGAGGAAAATCTTTGTTCTCGTTGAAACAAATTCTAAAAGTGTAGTTGCTAGGTAGATTTTTAAAAAATGTGGTGTTCGAGACTTTCAGGAAATTTACCAAAATTGGGACCGGAATCAAAATTCCGAAAGCTTATTGCATATCTGCAGACTATATGCAACAATTCTAAAACAAAATTAAATCCATAAATCCAATAACAACCTCACATGTGTCAAAATCGACATATTGAGGCCACTTGAGTATAAAAAATCCAAAAGCTCATTGCGCATCTGCAGACTATATGCAACAATTCTATAACAAAATTATATCCAAAAATGAGTAAGGAGTTTCAGTGACAAGGTTCATCGAACGGACAGACGGACGGGACCAAAACAATATCCCCGTATTTACTTCAGAAATCAGCGGGGATAAAAACTAAATTCTAAAGTAGCATTCCACGTAAACAAAAACAGCAACAGACAGTCTACAATGAAACGTTATATTAATCGTATTCGAATTAATGTAAATAATTTTAACTTGAGTGTCTTCACTTTTCAACTTGGTATCAATATCTTAATATTAGGTCAAGTCAGGTCATAATACGGAAAGCCTTGCCGCGAACCATTGTATCATTGTATTAGAACTGTGTTGAGAAATTCATTTTAACAACCCCTTCTATACTTCTAGATAAAAGAGCAGACTCACTAGGATTAGTGTAGAGACTAAATTTCCCGCTCCTACCCATTCCTTTTCTTTTCAAATGCCAATCAAAATTCGTTGGTCCGGTAATTCCTTTCAACTTTGTTTCTTTCGTGCTATACATTTTTTGCATTGACTAACTTGTGCTTGTCCTGATATAACTGAAATATTGATCACTAAAATGAGAACTCTTATCAATAAATATATTATTATTCGATTTGTACAAACTGCAAAATCACTGATAGTAGGATTGTTCCAAGAAGCCTGAGCATAATCTTTTTTATGCTGAGCTTATTCGGATCAATAAAACAGAGTCAAACAGGACTGAGATTATTTTCAATTTTCAAGTAGTGCATTTGTTGATGTTAGTAGGTTCAAAACCCTGTATGATAGACAGTAAGTAATCGAGAGTGTCACCAGTCTAGGATTGATTGATTAATTGATAAGTTAGAGTTTAACGTCCAGTGAGCAATATTTCAGCTATATCAGGACGAGAACAAAATAATCAATTCAACTAAATGTACTAAGTAAAAGAAGAAAGATATAAAGATTGAAGGGACAACGATTTTGATTGTCACTGGAAAAGGGCAGAAATGGTTAGGGGCAGGAAATTTAGCTTCCTATGCGACACCAAGTGCGTTTGCTCTCCTTTGAGAAATATAGAAGGGGTTTTTATACTGCATGGAGTGTGGTGTTTCTCCACACAGTTTTGCTACAATGGTTCGAGGTCAGGCTACCCGTTTATATGACAGGAGTACCCCGCACATACAGGGTATCCCCCTATCAACCAATTGGGGACTTATTTTTATACAAAAATCTTTTAGTTTGACTGGGTAATACTGCCTGTATATAGCGTTCAACATTGGGTATCACATTCAGAAAAATATCAACGTCGACTACGTTTCGGGTCAAATATTTACTTCGCTGCAACAGACAGTGTTGTATGTAACATATGTTTGTATAAATATACAATCAACTGGAGGTAATTGGAAAATAAGTGATTAATTTTTGAAACCACGAAAATGGAGGGTTTAACTAGCAGGGTTGAATATTTAGCCTTCAGGTTAGCATATATAGAACATTCAAAAAAGCTTGTTGGAGGAATTGGGTTGCGCCCAATCCCAAAGACATGTTTCTTGTGTTGATAAAGTCCCACATGAATACGTACACCGAAATGGTGATTATACCTCGCATAGCAATGCTATATCCCGGGATACATGCAAAATTCCGATATTATCACCGACTTCTTCATTTTTTTATTTCCGTTCCTTGTTGCTGTCTCACTTCTTTGTTTTTCTATGTTACCACTTTTGCCATGTCTATGGAGTTTGATGTTTGCTATCATCACTTCCTTTATTACTTCGGTATGAGCTATAATTAGATTTTTTTTACATGTGATGTCGCAAAAGGGAACTTTGGGTGTCAGCTATATTTTCTGTCAGAAGGAAATGCTGACTATGTTGCTTTCCCTTCAAATAGTAAAAGCGAGATGAATTGGGCTGTCCAGGTCTTCTTTTTTTTCTTGTCATCGTGAACAAAATAGACCTAATTTGATATTAATAAAACTCATGCTACTTTCAGCTTGAAAATTGCATCGGCTGACCTTTCATCCTTTAATCCCTTTTGGAGTACTTCAGTGGATTAAAGTGTACATTTATCAATTTGAAAAAAAACTTATGCATATTTTGAAAGATGGTGATAACTGGAACACACATCAGCAAAGGTTGTCAAGAAAACCGGCACTTTTTATAATTACTATTTTACTGCGCATCTGCAATGAAAATAAAAATAAAAACGATTGTTGGACGCATTCTTATTAGTTTTTTTTTTTTTTTTACAAAATAACGCTTTAAAAGTTAAATCCGAGTTTAAGAAGATGAAATGCAAAATCACAGTGTGAAAATGGCGATATCTGGTAGACGACCAGTACAGTAATTTATTTTCAATTGCAGCATCCGGCACCTGAATCGATTTCTCTAACTTTCTATGAGGTGGGAGTCTTTGCTCCTTGTTGAAGGCCTCATGGTGACAAAGATGAAGAACACCAATGAGGGCGTTGTTCCATTTGCTTGGTTTTGCCATTTATTTATAGGGATTTTGTGCATTTGCTCCATGTCCCTTTATTTGTTCAATATACTTAGTGTAAAGAGCTACCGGGAGCATCTTTTGGGTGGTGGGTAGGGAATACCATGTAAATGCTAGGTAGTCAGGTCTCAATGCCTGAATGTCGCGATCCATTTCAGAGAAACTGCGCACAGACGCCACACTCCACGTCGTATAAGGACCCTTTATATTTCTCGAGCAAAGAGCAGACACAGTCGGGACATATAGCAGTCTTTATTTCCTGTCCTTATCAGTTTTTCTGGTGGCAACCAAAACTCCTTGCCTCGGATTCCCTGTATATGCGAAGTAGTCAGGTCATTATATGGAGAGCCTAGCCGTGAACATTGGTAGACAAACTATGAGGAAAAGAACATGCTCAATATAAACAAAAAGACCAATTTTTAGTGTTAAAGTTCCCTTTTTATACACCGCCACACGAAGTGGCGAGATATTATGTGATACCCTCAGTCGTGTGTCCGTCCGTCCGTCCCCCGAAGGTTTCCGACTGATAACTTGTGAACGAAATAACACAAGGTCTTCAGACTTGGTATGTAAATTGTTTACCACAAAACTCAGGTCAAGTTCGATTTTGGGTTCAGAGGTCCAAGGGGTGCTGGAGTTATGCCCCTTGAAACTTTGTAAATTTTAGGGTTTCCGACTGATAACTTGTGAACGAAATAACACAAGGTCTTCAAACTTGGTATGTAAATTGTTTACCACAAAACTCAGGTCAATTTCGATTTTGGGTTCAGAGGTCCAAGGGGTTCTGGAGTTATGCCCCTTGAAACTTTGAAATTTTGTAAATTTTAGGGTTTCGTTCTCAAAACTTGTGAATGAAATAACATACTGTCTTCAAACATGGTATGTTAATTGGTTTCCACAAAACACAGGCCAGGTATAATTTTGGGTTCAGCGGTACGCATCGTTGTGGAGTTATGCCCCTTTAAGTTTTAAAATTTAACTTTTAGAAATTTTGTGAAACGTGGCGGGGTATCATACTATTTTAAGTTTAGTGTAATTTTTTTGTTTTTTGTTTCATTTTTGCATACAACGCTATCATTATTGCAATGAGCTTCAACATTCGGATGATATATTAATTATAGACAATGTAACAAATGGCAAAACATTCAAACGGACCGCGCTTATTCCCCGAAAGAACCTCAACTATCTATCACAATATTTACCCGGTACCTGAATCGTTTTCAGGGGCCCTGGCTACAGAGCTGCAGGGCGCGTCCCCAGGTTGAGGATAGGGAAATGCCCCGTCTTTGAGGGGTAGTCAGATCATAATACGGAAATCCTGACCGCGAACCATTGTAGCCACACCGTGTAGAGAAACACCACGCTAAATGCGGTATAAAGACCCCTTCTATATTTCCCTAAAGATAGCAGACGCATTAGGAGTCATATAGAAGGCTAAATTGCCTGCCCCTACCCATTTCTCTCCTTTTCTATTGGCAATCAAAAGTCGCTGCTCCGGTTGTCCTTTTCTCCTTTATTTCTTTCTTCTTTTTACTTGCATTTTTTTTTAATTGCTTAACTTGTTCTCGTCCTGATATAGCTGAAATATTGCTCATTGGACGTTAAACTCTAACTAATCAATCACTCACAATATTTACATAAATTTTATTCTACAATTCCGTTAATATTAGCATGAAATAATGCTAGACTTGTATGCATTATTTTATCAATAATTTGTTGGTTTTTTTTTTAGTATCAACCAACAAGCAATTAATATTGGAGATCTAGTACTTAATTTCAATGCATGTTTAACATTGAACTGAACTTAAAGAGCAAACTAAAAACTAACTGGGCGATATTCTATTATTTCTCCATGGCATCTGAATCGGTTTTCAGGGGCTCCGGCTACAGAGCCGAACGGCGCGTCCACATGTGATGGATAGTGGAATGTCCTGTCTTATTCGGGGTATACAGGTCATATTACTAGAGGTGTTTTACACTACGGATTTTCAAGTAAAAGTACGCACTACGGATTCACATTGCAAATATATAGTTTATTCAGAAACCTGATAATAAAACATAGCTATTTCCAAAATTGGACAATCAGTATAAAGGAGAAGCTTCCGATAATTGATTAACGTTATTAAAGGCTGATAAAGGATGTGGGGAAACACCACTTTCCACTCATTAAAGAGACTCCCGCTATATTTCTTGTAGAAGAGCAGAACCAGTAATCGTAGTGTGGAAAGATAAATTTCCTGTCACTATCTATTTTCTATAAGGAAAGTCAAACAAACAGTATGGAGAAATAGTATAAATACTAACAGAACAGAATCATTAGAGGTCGCATGGAAAGCTTAATTTCCTGTCCCTACCCATTTAAGAGTGGGGTTACGGAAAGCTGGACAGTGAGCCATTGAAGAAGACAGTGTGGGGAAATGCCACGACACATGCAGTATGAAGACCCATTCAATATTTCTCGTAGAAGAGATGACTTACTTGGAGTCGTACCGAAAGCTAATTTTCCTGCCCTACCCATTTCTACCATTTTTCAGTGGCAGCAAAAACTTGTTGCCACAGTTGTCCCCTCCGTTATATCTTTCATCTTTCACTCGTATCTTTATGAATTCATTAACTCGTCCTGATGCTGGAATACCGTATAGTGGGTAATTTTCGCGTTTGCCAAATTTTCGGAACTCTTTTCCCAAAGAGGGGTATTAAATTCTAGCGGTCATCAATTTTCACGAATGGAAAATTGAGTAAAGGAAGATATTTAAAAGATTAGTGACTTCAATTTCGCGAGTTTTTATTTTGACGATTGCAGATACCTCTCGAAAAAAGCAAAAATTAGAACCTCCGGAAAATTACAAGCTATACGTTATTGCGCACTGGAAGTACAACTCAAGTAATCATATTAATCAAAACAACGAAGAAAAAATGGCGGATAAAATTGACGAAATGAACGACATAGATGAGTAATTAAATACCGAAGATCCTATGAATTTAGTTTCTGCATGAAATGACAAAATTTATGTATATCCTATAAAAATAAAGAAAATGTGACGGCCATCATTGATTGCTTAGTCATACGCAGAGGAGTTATTCACACGAAAAAAAGTTTAGTCCCTCTAATTTGTTTTAAGTACGGGAAAAAATTCTTAATATATAGATAATTACGGAAACGCTACTGCAGGAATACTGATACCAGTTAAGAGGGGTAAACAGGTCTGATTAAGCCTCATCGCAAACCATTGTAGCTAAACTGTGGAGAAAAGTATAAAGACCTCTTCTAAGGATACTAGACTCGCTCGAAGTTTTATTTTATTATTAGTTCTCGTTCTGACATTACATACAAAGGAAAACAGTAAACAGCTATGGCCGAAAACCACAATCACAAGCCACAATTCACAATTCACAAGCGAACTGCACTAGAAAAACACTAATGAAGACAACAGACAAACATAAATAACAATAGGATAGCTGCTGGAATACTGCTCACTGGATCTTAACATCTAACAAATCAATCAGCCAATGGAACCTTTTATACGAGGAAAGCTATAAAAATGGATTGGGTAAAGCGATTTGATTGTTACTATACAAGAAGACAGCGGGTTAGAACAGGAAATTGTGTCTTTTATAGGACCCAAAGTGAATTTATTCTTTTACGATTAATATAGAAGTCTTTATGCTGCATGGAGAGTGGCGATTCTCCACACAGTCTGTCTGCAATGGTTCGCTGTCAGCCTTTCCTGACTATTACGAATCAACAAACTGTGAATCCGCTCGGTTAGCTCTTAAGTGTAAGCCAAAGTAACGTCCTCCAAACTAAAACCTCTATTACTTCTATGGCTAGTAAAATGAAGACTGTCAAGATCAAGAGGAGGACTGATTGTGGCATCACATGATAACTGGAAATATTACCAGGAAAACCCTGATCTAGATTAGGAAGAGCCAAATGAAAACTCAAAATAAGCTTAAACTGAGGTATCGAATGTAAACATTGAGGAACCTATATGGTATTTGGTGGACATTTTTTAAAAATTGTTTCAAAATGATAGGGAGCGATATTGGATACAATCGTCTCAAAAGCACGGGAAAATTACAGGCTCTTTGAAGAGATAACAGGGTTCTGATCGAAACTCGCTTATTAACAATAATGTTCGATGTAACTTAGTTTCACAGAGCAGTATAAGAAACTAATGTAAGAATAATTCCCTCACTCAAATGGGTAAGGTAAGAGCAGGGCCAGGGTACTTTGTATCTTTCATGATCTCACGAACCAAATTTTGTCGGTAGAAACTATCTGTACTGGAAATAACAGTAAAATTTGGTCACAGTCAATATCAAAGATGATTTGAAAGTTTAAAGTAACGTAGTATGCCGATTTAGTAGAATCACTTGGAAATTGTCACAAAATATTTTCTTTTATAGATTCCTATCAAATATGTGTTTGCTAACAAGATTATTAACCAATGTGTGTTTGCTACCACGTTTGACCAATCAAAAGAAGAAAAAAAACGCACACACAACTTGGACAATAAACAGTGAATTTGTTATGCTATACACAGGCTAAGTCGCCAAGCTGTGCGGCGAAACGCCACGTTCCATGCAGTTTAAAGATCTACTCCATATTTCTCTTAGAAAAGCTTTGGCACTGGGGGTCATTTAGAAAGCTAAATTTCCTGCCCCTACGTTAAAAGCATATGTTATAGCTGAATAAAACACTGCATATTATAAGATTGCATAAAAGCTAGTTGCTTTAAAAATCAAAGCTTGATATGACCTACAGATGGTAAAAACAAAATCAATATACACTGATCGTTTACAATCATTACGATTCCAGGACTTTAAAATATTTTTTTAAAATGATTAAAATTAGATACATTTGTTGTATTCTCTGAAAATCATTTGGGAGATTATTCCATAAACTACAGCATTATATTGAAAAGAATTCCTACCACAGATAGCTGTGCCTGCATTAGGTATATCTACAATATTTGAATATATTTGCAATCCTCAAATAAAATCTAAATCATGTAAACATGGTGGTATTTTTTTTAAATCTTAAAACATTCCATAGCCCTTGTACGCATTCTTCTTATTTTTCAGTGAGTGGTGGTACAATAGTACTATCATCATATGCACTTAAATCATTATATATAAATTGAAAAGCTGTCCTGATTTTTTTTCCAATTTAGAAGCTGCCGGGCAAGTCCCCGTGTGGTGGATCGGGAAATGCCCTGTCTATGCTGTCTAGTCAGCTCATAATACGGAAAGCCTGGCCGCAAACCATTGTAGCCAAACTGAGTTGAGAAACGTAACGCTTCCTGTAGTATAAAAACCCCTTTTTTGTAAGAGGAGCAGACTGACTAGGGGTCGTATAGTTAAGCAATAATAGTACATAATTTGAATACCCGAGGGCGTCAATCGTAGATTTGACGGTCAAAAAGCAGTTTACAGGCGACGCGTAGCGGAGCCTGTAAACGGATATTTTGACCGTCAAATCAAGATTGACGCCCTCGGGTATTCAAATAATGTACTGTTATTGCGATTGTAATGCAATTAAAAACCATTAATCGATTCTTTAACTTGTGTATTTGTAATCATACAAGGAACCAGACTAAACAGGGGACCTACCATGTCCCAGGTGTGTAGGTGGTGGAATTGACGGTCAGTTCTGACCAATCAAAACTTTCGTTATATAAATGTTGCATTACAATAGGCTATAATTTCTTGTCCCTTCCGATTTCTACCCTTTTCCAGTGGCAATCAAAATTCATTGCCCCAGTTTTCCCTTCCATCTGTATTTCTTCAGTTAGTTTAGATCTTTTTAATTTATCTACTTGTTCTTATCCTGATATAGCTGAAATATTGCTCACTTGACGTTTAAACTCTAACTTATCAATAAACCAATTTAAAAATATTATTTATAAAAATTTAAAGCCAGCAGACAAAATTCGTTTGAATAAAATTACATTTATAAAATATAATTTTTCAATTTAGAAATGAAGATACTTGTCGATACGCTTTAAAACATTTAATTGCTGAAAAGCTTTATGAAGATAATGTTAATATGGTTATTAAAAATCAAGTAAAAAGTCAACATCTATGCTCACCCCTATGAAGCTGGGTAATGTTTAGGTAAAGGTAATGTTCAAATATCAAAAACCGTACCTAAACATTATTCTGAACCGGGACAAAACGTTATCCAATGTTATTGAAAATAAGACATTTGTTTACATTTTTCTCAACCGGACTAAACCAATTATACGCGAACCCTTCTTACCTAAACTGTTTATCGAGAACTCAGCTTAATAGGGGTGATGCTTAATAGTCAGACAACAATGTCAAATTATATTTCTGTTGAATCTACATTATTTTTATAGAATCTGTTTAATTACCAACTGTAATGCATTGGAATTTATCAGGTTTAGCCTTCATTCAGTTTATCATATGCTAATATATTCAACTGAACTTTCCTTTCAAGTATAAAAAAGTTTTTTTTTAAAGATCAAAACATTTATTCAACAAAACTGTTTACAATGACTATACAAACAACAGTTTTCATTTGTATAGCACCCTTAATGTTAGTCCCGGGATGTTAGTATATCTGAATGTCAGGGTTACAATCAGATAATAAACATATTATAAAATATAGTTGTTAGTTTCTAACAATATAATATTGATACAATAATTTTACATATAATAATACTACTTATAATTTTTCATTTTTTTTCATTCCCTATTAGAATTTAAAGAAAAAAATACACTCATACACACACACAAATTAATTTATTTAGGTCATAGCACTTGATGCCCTACCCAAGTTCACTTATTTGATCATGCATGAATAGAACGTGTTTCTATTTAGAACACGTGTAAGTGTAAGATATTTAATATGGATTACCCGATAAGGAGGTAAAATATAACAATTTTTTATGTACATCAAGAAAAGGAATGAATTGTTATGTTTCCTTATACATAGGATTCTAACATATGTAAAAATTTTAATCCAAAAGCACTGCACAGATCATTTTCTTTTACGTTGAAATTTAAATAAGTTTTCAATTCGTTTTTAAAAAAAAGTCTTGCAAAGTTGCCATGCGCACAAGACAAGGTGTTGCCATGATCTATAAAATAAGATGTTATTTTTTAAAAGATTAAATAATAATGGCTGAAGTATGAAACCTTTTTGGCACCCGATTTGGATATCAGCTCAACTGCTGGGAACTCCCTGAAGTTTGATTCGATCTGTAAGATAATTTTAAAGTAATTTAAAAGAATGTGGAGAACGCTTCCAAAGAAGAATATCATATTGCAGACAGTCATGAGTTTTAGAGGGATCCAAAAGTATAGCCGCCACATGCTGATTTTTGTCAAATGCAAGTTTCCAATCTTCAAGAAGTCTCACCAAACTTGTCTGATAACCTTTACCTATCCTAAAAAAAATACATAAATACCCATTAAATATATTTTGAAATCCGTTAACTGATCAAATAGAACCATTTCTTCTACTCTTATTGTCTAATTTCCTGCCCCTACCCATTTTTCCCCTTTTCCAGTGGCAATTAAAAGTCTCTGCCCCGGTTGTCCTTCTGTCTTCTTTTACTCATATTTTTTTTGAATTGATTAACTTGTTCTCGTCCTGATATAGCTGAAATATTGCTCATTGGACGTTAAACTCTAACTAATCAATCAATAAATCTTATTGTCTATAGGATCGTTATTTTTATGTAGTGGTCTAACTTGAGCCACTTTCAGTGTGTTTTGTAATCACTGATTAGTATGTTGTTAATGTTTGTTTAGTATTAGTTCACCAACACATAACAGTTAAGCAAATATATTTCCCCTATCTGCACCTGGGGACGACTCAGCTGATTTGTAGCCGGTTTTCAAGAGCTCCGGCTACAAATCAGCAATATCAATTTATTCAAAAACTCCCTAAAAACAGAAAGAAGGAATGATAAAATATTGAATAATACCACATATGAATGAAATGCCTTTAATACTTTTTTAATGTTGCAAATGAAATCGGTAAAGGCCTTATTTCATAATGAAATGAAAAGTGACTCTAGAATTCCCAAAATTCAGGCAAACACACAATATAATGCTTGATTTCAAAGCTACCGATGTCGTCAATGATAGTAAACTGGTAAATGTAAGTAATAACAAAGTTACCGAACAAAGCGGTCAAGAGCCGATGTCCATGAGACAAAAAGAAAAATCAGGTGGAAACCACCGGCAAAATTGTCGACCGCAATGGTAGGCAAGATTAATATAAAAAAAGACGGGCGTATACCTGCCCTGTCTATGCTTGGTAGTCAGGTTATAATACGGAAAGCCTGGCCGCGAACCATTGAAATGCCATGCTCCATGCAGTATAAAAGACCCCTT
>MJUU01018663.1:32481-43769 GCA_002080025.1 Modiolus philippinarum
GTAAAGTTGCTGAAACTTGATTTTTTTTGTGCAGAAACATCAATTTACAAATGGTTTATGAAAAAAGCGAACATATTCAAAACATTTATCAAACTCTTATTTCTATCTAGATCTGACAAAAAAATGATCTATTCTGAAAAAAAAAACTGTGTAAATTCTTACAAATAACTACCAAACAGTACGTCAAATGAGTTAATTTTGCAAAAATAACATACTTTAGGGTTTCTTTCCTTCTATCTGTAAATAATTATTCATATAGTCCATGGGCTAAAATACCCCCCGTGCACCCCCCCCCCCCCCCACTTCCCAACCCCACACATTTTTTAAAGTCCGCATACATCCCCTCTTCATAAATAAAACATGTTAACACGAGCATAACCTGCCAGCACTGGTGGAACAGAGGCTACCGAAATTTTGGAAAATTTCGTTTTTCGTCCAAGTTTTTTTTTCAGTTGCTTCAAAATGTTGACCAAATGCTTCCAAGTTATAAAATAGGTGTATCAAATGATTGCTTATTGTATGAGCTTTACAAAGAACCCATTTTTTACAATTTCTATGCCCAATACGTTCCATAGCGAGATTAAACGTACCCCTACCCCTATTAAATATTGCGGAAAATTTAGATATTTTCATTGAAATTGCGTAAGTTTGATGGTCTGAAGAATCCGAAGTGCATCTCCATTCTCAATTCTGAAAATTGTTTTTAGCTTTTCAAGCCTTTTTCTTGAATATAAAACATGTTAACATAATGTTAACATATTTTTAATGAGCAAAGTTTTATTTTCAAATAGACCAAATAAATGGATCTCTGAATATTTCCGATTTCGACTAAGTTTTGTCATTCTTTTGCCCAATATTACTTTTTAGCAAACAAATATTATTTAAAATAGGTATCAAATGAAAGCGTATGATATTTGCTTTACATCTATTACAAATAATGGCCATTCTTATGTAATATAAACATCATATATCAATAAATCTTTCCCCTACCCCAACAAATTTACTGTAAAATTGTCAATTTTTTGTCTATGTTCGCATAAAAATAGCAAGAACACGCAAATTCTGTGTTGTATATGACAATGTTGCGTGAATTTCATCATGATTTGGTATTTTGACAGTCATTTGTTAACTTAAACTCAATATTTGGCCTGAAATTGATGAAAAATGGGAATGTTCACCATTTCAGATTTGCCCAAATTTCACTGTTAAGTCGTTATATCTGCCAAATCTGGAGGACATATCTGCAGATAAGCCAACTAATTGTTCTTAGCGATACATCAGATGTCTGAAAACATAGTTCAGCAAAACAAGAAGTGTTTGATGTGACTCAAAATACCGAAAATCTTACCCCTACCCCAACTAATTTTCCCTAAAATTGTAAATTTTTTGTCTATGTTCGCATAAAAATAACCAGAACACGCAAAATGTGTGTTATATATGACAATGTTGCATGAATCACATCATGATCTGGTATTTTTACAGCCATTTGTTGACTTAAACTAAATATTTGGCCCAAACGGATGAAAAATGGGAATTTTCAACATTTCAGTTTTCTCCAAAGTGCATTGTTAAGCCGTAATATATGGCAAATCTGGATGATATATCTGCAGATATGCCAATGCATTGTTCTGAGCGATACGTGAGTTGTCTTTAAACAGTGTCTGGAATATCAAGGGGTCTTTAATGTGACTCTGATTACAAAGACTCTTACCCCTTTCCCAACAAATTTTCCCTAAAATTTTCATTTTTTTTGTCTATGAGCGCATAAAAATAACCAGAACACGCAAAATGTGTGTTTTATATGACGATGTAGCACGGATTACATCATGAACTGGTATTTTAACAGCCATTTGTTAACTTAAACTAAATATTTGGCCCAAACTGATGAAAAATGGGAATTTTCAACATTTCAGTTTCCTCCAAATTGCATTGTTAAATCGTAATGTATGGCAAATCTGGAGGATTCATCTGCAAATATGCCGACTTATTGTTCTAAGCGATACATTAGTTGTCTTTTATCACTGTTTACAAAAACAAGAAGTGTTTAATGTGACTCTAAATACCAAAAAACTTTTCCCTGTAATAGTCCTTTTTTTTACTATATTCATATAAAAATAACCAAAACACACAAAATCTGCATTGCATATAATTTCTATCAAGATTTTTCATTTTAAGTCCCACTTGTCAGCTTAAACTCAATATTCTGTACAGAATTGATGAAAAATGGGTATTTGCAGCATTTCAGATTTGTCCAAAATTCACTTTTAAATAGTTATATGTTGCAAATCTGGAGGATTTATATGCAGATATGTCAATTCATTGTTCTAGCCGATATATAAGTTATCTAAAAACAATGTAAAGAAGAACAAGGAGTGTTCATTGTGACTCTAAATACCGAAAATTTTACCCCTACCCCAGGAAAATGATGCTTAAAAATTCCCAAAATATGTATTTCTGTACATTTATATGAACAAAACATACTAATATTTGACCTTCTTTTAAAAAATTCCCACCTAAATTTGTTAAAGGTACAACTCTATTTGATAATTAATTTATAATATCAAAATATATAAAACAAATAAAAGATACGAAATTTGAATAAAAAGGAGAGAAATATAAGCGATAAACAGAAAAAAAAAACGATTCTGATTGGTTTGATTAAACCATGAATACCGTTTTCCGTTTCTGATTGGACGAACGTTAAATATCAAATCGCGATTTACGTTTCTCGTTTCTGATTGGCTAAAACTATGAATAGCGTTTTCGCTTTAAAATCGAATTAACGATACCGATTGTAAACTATGGGTTTCCGTCGCAAACCCCTAGTTTCCGTTCAATTTCAATCGAAAACTAGGGTTTCGTCGTAAACTATGTATACCGATCGGAAACCCTAAGTTCGAAATACTAGGTATACCGCATCTTTGTTACTATCGCGTGCCATATCCGAATTAAACAGTTTGAACAACATTTATGCCATGACAACAAAAATAAACCCGCCGTTTTTCGCATCCAAATGAATCTTAAAGAATTTGACAAGGAATTTGTTTTTGTCCCAGCTGATAAGGCTGCTAATAAAAGCATCATAGTTTGTCGTAAATGTTATATAGAAGTACTTCAAAAAGAAATTACCAGTTCACATAGTTTCCAATTACAACAATTAACGGAAAATGAAATTACAAACATACATTTTCTAACAGCCACATCTTTACAGGCTAAGCTAGTTAGGAAACAGTTCGAACCATGTACTTGTTTCCTAAACTCCACAAAACGCCATATAAATCTAGATTAATTTTGTCATATAGTCACTGTTTTACAACTAAAGTTTCTATTATACTCACTTATATTTTGACTGCTATTAAAAACCTGGTTATAAATTTCTGTAACAAAGTATATGAAAACAGTGGTGTCAATCATTTTTGGAGTGTAAAAAATTCATTGGAAGTTCTCGATAAAATGAATGTTGATAATGCCCCTTTTGAATCCCTTGAAAGTTTTGATTTCTCTACCCTCTATACTACCGTACCACATAATCTTATAAAGGAAAAAAAATCAGACGTCTTATTAAATGGGCAAAACAAAATCCGCTTGTGAATTTATATGTTTTGAATTCCTTTAAAACACATTTTAGTAATAAAAAACAAAAGAACTCAGCTAATTAGACTTTTTTTATATGATTTCAGCACTTGAATATTTGCTTGGCAATATATTCATTCGTTTCGGTAACTGTATTTATCGCCAGGTCATAGGAATTATTATGGGTACCACTTGTGCACCACTTAGAGCAGGCCTCTTTTTGTACTGCTAAGAATCTCAGTTTATAACCAACATCAGCAAAGACCCATCCAAACAGCATCTAATTGAAAAGTGTAACAACACTTTCCGATATTTGGATGATATTTTAACTTTAAATAATGACGACTTCAATACGTATTTTAAGGACATCTATCCTAAAGAATTTACTTTGAATAAAGCCAATTCTAATAATCATCATTGTCCGTTCCTAGACGTTAATTTTGTTATAACAAATGGTAAATTAGATATTAAAATTTATGAAAAAAAATGATTTTTCTTTTCCCATAGTTAATTATGCATTTCTGGATGGCGATGTTCCATTATCTAAACTTGTTCGATTTGCTCGAGTTTGTAATAGCGTTTGCGATTTTAATAACTGAAAAACTATTACATCGGGGTTTTCGTTATCATAAACTAGTTAAAACCTTCACTAAATTTTTCCATCGATATAAAGACTTAGTTCATAAATACTATGCAACCTGTAATCATCTAATCAAGGCTGGTATTTCACATCCCTTATTTTTCGGTAATGTTTTACATAAGAGTTAGAAAAAATACTTAAACTCGCCTAACAAAATTATAAAACCTTTAAATCATATGTTTTCTGTACCTTTGTAAAATTGGTTTATAAAAATAAAAGTATGCATTTATCTATCAACCAACAATTACAATATCAGCTTTAAAACATGCATGTTTTAGAAAGATTAAAATAAAAGATTGTCTAAATACCCTCCATGACTCACTAAAGACTTATTGTAAAAATTGGGTTAAACGTGAACACGTTGACAAAAAATCTTTGGATTCTTTCTTTAATGCTATTGTGAAAATTGTCGATATCCGAACATGGCACGCGATAGTAACAAAAATGCGGTATACCTAGTATTTCGAACGGAAACTAGGGTTTTTCGTGCGGAATACTAGGTATACTGCACGTTCCGATCGGTATACATAGTTTTCGACGAAAGCCATAATTTTCGATTGAAATTCAACGGAAACTAGGGGTTTGAGACGGAAACCCATAGTTTCCAATCGGTATCGTCAATTCGAGTTTAAAGCGAAAACGCTATTCATAGTTTAAGCCAATCGGAAACGAGAAACGGAAATCACTATTTGATATTTAACGTTCGTCCAATCAGAAACGGTAAGCGGTGTTCAGGGTTTAATTAAACCAATCAGAATCTTTTTTTTTCTGTTTATCGCTTATATTTCTCTCTTTTTTATTCAAATTTCGTATCTTTTATTTATTTTATATATTTTGATATTATGAATTAATTATCAAATAGGATTGTACCATTGACAAATTTAGGTGCGAATGGATATCAGATTCGCGAGTCCTGAGAAGATTCGATCTCGACTGTCTAAATTCACCTTCACCAGTTGAAAATTGTGAAATATCGCCGTTTTAGACTTAGTTTAAAAAGATTATTCAATTTCCAAAAATGTTCTGTGTCGGATTGTGTTCCCCTGATTCAGTCGAATGTTATACAGCTTTTCCTTACTGGTCTCTTCCTTTGATCGATTCTGACTTTTGTCGTCACTTTCATATTTAACTAATCCATAGAGCAAACATTTTTATTTTCATATAACTTAATGTGTACTATGTTTCGAAATTAAAAAAAATTATGAGATTTTGTATGAAAAATAAATAATTTGATAGGCAGTAAAAAAAACAACAACAAAAACTCGGTCTTATAAATGATCAAAAAAATTCAGTAATTTAAAACTGTTTTTACTTCACCATATCCTTTCCAATGAGTTTTATAATTTGGAAGTTAAAAATTTCATGAATTTTAGCATTGAAGAGGAATGAAAAGTATAATTTTAAGTTTACGATTTTATTTCAACTTACTCTATAAAAATGACAAAAACAATAAAGTGTTTGAAAATTTGACTTCATGATATCCTTTCGAAAGAGTTATATATGTTGGAAATAAAAAAAAATATGAAATTTAGTATAGAGTAGACAGAATAGTTAGATTTTTCAATCAGTGGTTCAAACTCAGTCTTTAAAAATGACAAAAACAAGTCTGTGTTTTGAAAATTTTACACCATAGTATCCTTTGGGAGGAGTTTTATAATTCCCGAACCAAAAACTTGATGGATTTTATCATTAAAAAGATATGAAAAGTAAAATTTTTAGTCGACGGTTTATACTAACTCTCTAAAAATGTCAAAAAAGTTAAGTGTTTTTTGAAAATTTTACTTCATTTATTCTTGCGAAGAAGTTTGATATGTTGCGAAATATAAAAATCATCAAATTTAGCATAGGAAAGATATGAAAAGAAAGATTTTGAAACACAGTTTAAGCTTAGTCTATAAAAATGACAAAAAAATTCAGTGTTTTGAAAATTTAACATCATTATATCCTTTCGAAGAAGTTTTATAATGTGCGAAGCAAAAACTCGATGAATTTTTACATTAAAAAGATATGAAAAGTAACTTTTTTAGTCTACGGTTTATACTAACTCTTTGAAAATGTAAAAAAAAAAGTTAAGTGTTTTGAAAATTTAACTTTATTATATCCTTGCGAAGAAGTTTGATATGTTGCGAAATACAAAATTACTAAATACCGAAGTCACTGTGAATTTACGTTCTGCATATGCGCATTTCGACAACTTATGTCTCTTCAGTGCAGATAAAATCTAAACGTTTGGAAGACCAAACTCAAAGATATGTAAAATCTGATAGAGAACAAACAACCAATATGATCTAAATGTAAAGCCAAAATCAGATAAGGACAGAGCTTTGCATGAGGGAGATACTCCTTAGTTTTCAACAAAATTTACAAAAATTTAGATATTGTAAGGTTCCAAAATTAAATTATCAAATGTAGCATAGAAAAGGTATGAAAAGTAAAATTTTTTTAAAACAGCGGTTTAAGCTAAGTCTGTAAAAATGACAAAAAAAATTCAGTGTTTTGAAAATTTAACATCATAATATCCTTTCGGAGGAGTTTTATAATTCGCGAAGCAAAAAACTTGATAAATTTTATCATTAAAAAGGTAGGCAAGTAAAATTTTTAGTCTGCGATGTAAACTAGCTCTTGAAAAAGGACACAAAAAAGTTAAGTGTTTTGAAAATTTCACATCATTATATCCTTGCAAAGGAGTTTGATATGTTGCGAAATAAAAAAAATCTTCACATTTAACATAGTATAGGTATGCTTTGCTTTAAAAATCTTACTTACATATTCATCGTTTAATTTGAAGCTTTTTTTGTCATTTTTAAACAGTTAGTTTACATCACAAACTAAAAATTTTACTTGCATTGGCTAGGATGAAGGTTTGGACCCAATAAAATTAGTTTAACCCGCCGCAGCAAATTTGCGCCTGTCCAAAGTCAGGAAATTTAAAAAGCCTTTGTATGTCTTGTCTTTTTTCTAGTTAGTTTATGTCTATAAGAGTCTAGGATGATGTTTGTTTCGCTGAACTTGATTACTTTTTATTCAATGGCCGACTCCGACCCGCCGTTGGGTGTGGGATTTTCTCACCGTTCATTTAAGATCTTATGGTGGCTTTGAGTTGTTATTTCTCCCCTTTGGGTCGTTGTCTCTTTTAAACATTTCCCGTTTCCCTTCTTTTTTTCTTCTATGTATCGACCTTAAATCACCTCAAATCAGCCTTGATTGCTACATGAATGTATATTCTATATAATATGCATGTACTCGTGACACTTTCACAGATCACAGTGAAAACAGCAAAAATAATTGGTCATATCAACAAAGAAAATAAAATAAAAATAAAATGAATATTTCTTTGAAACCGTGTTTTGCGGAGATTTAGAATTTAATTTAAATGTGGAAATTATAATTGCACACAAAAAATAAACTATAGATTTTCAAGGACCGCGAGAAATTGCAAACTTGAAATGTTAAAAAATTATGATTTAAGTGAAGAATATTTTGTGTTATAAGTCAATCATTATATTATGCAAAAAATACAACAAATGAAAACAAAACATGCATTTAAAAAGTTTCATAGCTGATATAAACATTCGATTTTCAAAATATAACGTCACTCGAAAGCAACTACTTACTAAGGGTGTTTCTCATTCTTAATTTTACCAAACTGTTAAAAAAATTCCACGAACTGATTAAATATCTAGGAAAAAATGGCACGTTACTTATTTTTAAGAAATATGGGATATTGACATGATATTCTGCATATATCTTCTGAATGGGCTGTGAGATCGGTTGACATACATGCATACTAGCCTCCCAATGATAATGTTTATGTCTCCTAAAATATCAGGGTACTGATACAATGTCATAGTACTGATACACTGTAAGGATATTGATAGAATATCAGGCTAGTGTTACACTATCGAGTTACTGAAACACTATCAGGTTACTGATTTACTGATTTACTGTTAGGACAGTGAAACACTGTCAGCGTACTGATACACCATCAGGATGTTAATGCACAGTCATTGTACTGATGCACAATCACGTTAAGGATACGCTTTTAGGGCATCCTATCATTGTACAGATAAACTGTCAGGGAATTGACACACTATCATTGTACTGATACAACGTCAGGACAAATATGTATTATCGGGGAACTGATACCTTGTAAATACACTATCAGGTAGTAATAAACTGTCAGGGTACCGACATAACCTTATGGCCCAGTTCAATTGGTTTACATGAAAATAAGGATTGTTGATTATATGTCTCAATCATAAGGGTCTGAAAATCCTGTATCTCTCTGACTTACGATGTGAAGTTATATATTTACTTGAACATTTTCCCGATTTTTCGCAATATTTAACATTTTCTTGATAAGAATAATGTGTTCTTGTACTATGCATAGAACTTTCGAAAAGAAGAGGGTAAATATCAATACCGAGGTAACTAATAACAATGTACAATGGGAACAAACTTAGTGAAATCTACTAACATGGCTTCTATAAGAACGATTGAACAAGTAATGTAGGTAGGTGTGGGGGCGTCTTTAATCTCTTCGTTTTCATACTATAAAGTACATTGCTAGTCGACATTTGTTCGTGACACTTCAACTTGATATTCCTTAAACAAAATATATGGATGTAATTAATTTGAGGATCGTGCATTTTTAAAATGCAGAGTTATGCGTTTTCACGTATTTGGCTTTAGTATTTTCCAGAAGAATATTCCATTGTGCTCTATTAGTATATGACAATTCCTCCGAAAACTAATTTAAGCTATTGTTTTTCATGTATTCACCATATACGAGTTAGTTAAGCCATTGCCTTATTTACTTAAGATGTCATTTTTTATGGTGAACAATATGATATGGAGTAAT
Organism: Modiolus philippinarum; assembly: GCA_002080025.1. Classification (NCBI taxonomy): domain Eukaryota; kingdom Metazoa; phylum Mollusca; class Bivalvia; order Mytilida; family Modiolidae; genus Modiolus; species Modiolus philippinarum. Next base: position 41,556 of record MJUU01018663.1, read on the forward strand.
TTCACATGAGATAAAGTCTCTACAAATACATGGTATTTGAATCTGATTTTGGAGTTTTATTTCTCTCCTGATATATTATCCATGCTCTCAACAGAATGCAACAGACATTTACGCAGCCATTGTTGTTTCTTATCTTCAATTTTTAAAATAATTAAAAAATAACTTGGTTTAACAGACATTCTACATTTTTTTTCATTGATCATAAATTAATGAGGTTATCTCTTCTCTTTTCAGGAGGTAAGTTTCAATCAATACATAAACAGCTTATGTATATGTTTTGCTCTTTTTCAGCTTTATCGGGCTGACTGAGACAAAAAAAAAAACGTTTTGTTTGAAAGTTTCGTGTAACTCTCATGTATTTTATCGATATGGTCTTCAGTCGAAGTTTACAATAGGTCAATGATATGAGGTTTTGTCAATGATTGCTGGTTCCTAAGACATTTTGAAATTGATGTATTAAGCAATTTATACGAAAACTAATGGGTATCATTACGGATTAAAGAAAATGTATTTTATTATCACTCTTCACTTCTCTTTGATGTCATAAATTAAAAAGGATTTGTTTTTGAGAAAAAAAATCACGTACAAAAATCCCATGTTTGTCATTTCTATGCCCAATTGAGGTTTCCATATATTCTGGTAATGAGAGACTTCCAGGTAAAATTTCTTGAGAAGGTGTCGTCTTTTTTCGTTTTTATTTTTCATATATTGTTTATTTGCTTGGTTTTCTTCTTTTATATATGTGTTTGTTTGCTTTTTTTTTGTTTTGTTTTGTTTTTTTTTGTTTTTTTGTTTTTTTTTGTATGTTGTATATGTTATAGGTAATTATATATTGTAAACATTCTAAAATGCATTGTATTCATTGTTTGTATTTTGTAAGGCCTTATTATTATATAATTTGCTTTGCCTAGTTATGCTACTTTTTTACATTAAGCACTTGTCAAGGTTATAACACTCTAGAACATGTAGAATTTTCTAGAATTTAATTTAGATATTTTACACATAGATTTTCTAGATAATTCGCTTATATAATCATTTTAGTCATGTGATTATCAGTTGATATGGGATGTTACAGTCATATCTTTTGAATGATCATTCTCGAATAAATGAATGTATAAGAATAGAGGATCAATCCAGTGAGTTTAATAACTTTATACAGGATTATAATGCACATTTTTTTATATTGGAAATAGACATCAGTTATTGTGAATTTAGGTTATTTCTACCTCAACATACATAATTTGCTACGGGACTACAGGGCCTGGCTGATGAACATTTCTGTACACATAGAGTCATACTAGAAATAAGTTCCTTTGGGCTATAATTTGTAAGTAATGTTTCTTTTACTGACAATTAAGCTTAGGCGTGTGGGAATTAAAATGCAGAGGATGTAATCAGATGAAGTAGAAACAGTAACAAAATGATTGTTACACATCAAGTCTAAGATATTGTTGGCAGCTAACTAAGACATCTTTAAATAGATACTAGTAGAAATCCTTTGGATGAGGGTTACAAATGGCTCCCTTAATCAGAACTTTTAGATATAGCTATATTAACTGGAATCACTTGCAAAAAGGTTGAGAAAACATGATTGAGAACTATTTCAGGTAAAATAGTTTTTTTTTGACGTTCATGCGAAATTGTATTATACAATTATGGTATTTTGAAGATGTCTTTGTAAACCGATATCGAGCGTCACTCAATATAATTGACATTTATAGGCCTATTTTAACCGATATCGACCGATACAATAGACCATAATTGTTTTATCATATAATTAAAAGAAAATATATCTTACATCAATCTGTTAAAATAAAATTCATCAATCTTCACCGTAGACTCATTTGCCTTTTTGGGGGCATTTCGGTAATATTTGATTTCCAATGACACCGTCTGACATCGACGTTGTACATAATGTACCGATTAAGAAATTCGCGAAATATGTCTTGACCAATCACCGACGTCGTGAAAAATCACAATCCCAGAATGCCGTATAATTTCTGAATCGGTCCACTGTGCACTGTGCTTTGTGACTGACAGTGTATATATATATATATAGTGTAGAAGTGAAGGGTTATTTTCATATATCGTGATTTTCATTTTCAGGGTACCGTAATTGATTAATGTCCTTATTTCACAGTGTTTCGCGCATGCAAGCCAAATTCTTACTTTTCGTTCATCGGCTTTTATATATATATATATATATATATATAT
>MJUU01018665.1:0-13689 GCA_002080025.1 Modiolus philippinarum
TGTGTCGTTGTTCGGTGCTGCTCCGTCAGCTAGTTTATCTACTTTAAACTTAATTAAAAAATGCCCATTGTACCAGTCATAAAACGAAGCCCTATCGTTTATACTAAATTTGTAATCCGTTTTGACTTGTGCTTCTCCATTTTGTGGAGTTCTTATGGGAGTGTTTAGTAAAAAAGTTACAATACTCATATCGATCACAGAACTGTGTTCCTTTAAACATTTTTTATTACTGGATTATTATTTTTCTTTCTTATATAAAAATGATAGAGTTTATAAGCAGTGTCTTAAACAGGTTAAACAAGAGTCTTGAGCGTTGGAAAAAGAGTAAAACCTAGAAGATTTTTGTTTTACTTATGAGATGCTTAAACCGCAAGCAACGTAAAAAATGTGAGTGAACTAAGAATCTAGCCCGTTTTACCCGTCTCAACTGTAGTGAATAACAAATCTTACATGTTTGTTTATTCTCGTTAGTCCAGTAGATATTAGTTAATACCCTTTTTGGGTGCACATTTTCCGAAAAACTTTTCGGAAAATGTGCACCCAAAAAGGGTATTAACTACTAAAGCATAGCTATATTACGACATGGGATCAAGAAATCAGTAAAAACATAGCCAGACAGTTTCTTTTTTCATTTGTAAGGAATTTGATCATTATCATATGTAATAAATCGGCAAACGAATAACTAAGCAAGAATGAAGAAAAAGGGAATTCCAAAATCAAAAATCCAAAATCACAGTAACTCATATCAAACAGGACAAAACATGTCAAAAACAAAACAAATAAACAATTCTGAACAATATAACGCTAAAAACTAAAACACTAAGAGTGTAAGAGTGTGAACCCTAACAAAAACTGAGGTATCATCAGGTGCTCAAGAAGGGTAAGAATTATTTTCTACACGCGTGGCGCAAAAACGACGGATCAGCTCCTAAAAGGCATCCGGTCAGCAGTTCTCAAGGAACATTCAACCCATGATTGGTTCAAGTACATTCAATGATTCTCTAGAGATCTCTGTACGCAGCCTCCGTGTGGTCCATTTAGTAGCCATGTTTATCGATGGCGGTTATTCATATGAGACAACAACACTTGGTCAGCATCTCATAAGTAACATTCATTCCACGTCCCATATAAATTAATTCAGCGGTTCTATAGAGACAGATCTTTCTCTTTTATGTAGATTCTATTAGTAAAAATTTGTTCTCTATCAGTCTTTACACATGTTTCAGTATATATCAAAAAGAAAGGAAATGGGGTAAATGTCAAGGAGAAAACATCCCATATCCAGGTTAAAACGCCCAAAAACAAAGCATCTAGGGGTTACCGAACGGTCTTCAATATTTTGATGTTATCTGCACAAGTTGTCGAAGTGCGCATAAACAGAATCCAAATTAACAGCATCCTCGGTATTATGTTATCTAATATAGGACTTAGGGCAAAAAAATCAAAGTGATGACAAAAGCTCATCCTAGAGTAATTTCATAGATACTTAGTTTTTGACGTAGTACTGAAAATTTCTGAAATATTTATAAAAAAAAACATGAGAAAAATAATTCAAGGGTTATGTTCCTTAGACCACTGTATCTATCCATTTGCTGCTAAATTAAGAAAAGATGAACCATAATCAACATCATTGTTGAATGTATCAGCTGTATTTTATAATCTAGTCTTCGTTTATTTGTGTTCCAGGTTCAATATATTGCAGAAGAAAACTAGCTGCTAAAAGGTAATGAAATACGAAAGAATTTACCACATTGTTAATGCTTATATTACAATGCAGAACATATTCAATAGCAATATTATCGTAACACTTAATTGCAGTATCACCAAAATATTTGACAATAATGTTTTTATACCCCCGCTCCGAAGGAGGAGGGGGTATACTGTTTTACACGTGTCCGCCATTCCGTTATTTCGTCAATACGTCAATCACATCTTTCGTCAAGCCTTTTCTCTGCAATGGATAATGATAAAAACTTGAAACTTTGTCAGATGCTTTGTATAGCTCTGCTAGAATATGTGATGCATTTTCAGACCTGTTCTGTTTATCGGCTTATTCTATTTCTTAACATTCCCTTCGATCACTCGTCACAAAATTTTCTTTGCAATAATATATGAAACAAACTTGAAATTCTGTCAGAAGCTTTGAATAGTCATGCCATATGGTGGAATGCATTTTCAGACCTGTCAGGAGACTACTTCCTTTTAAGCAACTTAGTTAATTTTCAACATTCCGTCCTTCCATCTGTTACAACTTTTGTAAAGTTGTTCTCTATATTTGAAAATGGAACAAACTTGATTTTTTTGTCAGAAGCTTGGTATAGTCATGCCAAATTGTAGTGTGCATTTTCAGACATTTAGGGATACTTTTCCTTTTTATCGACATAGTCAAATTTTCAACATTCGGTCTGTTCTTCACAACTTTCGTCAATTTTTTCTTTGCAATTGAAAATGTAGCAAACTTGAAATTTTGTATTATGCTGCAATATTGTGGAATGCATTTTCAGTCTTGTGGGACAACTACTTCCTGTTTACCGACAAAGTCAATTTTGCAACGTCTGTCCGTCACAATACTTGTCAATGTTTTCTTTGCAATGAGTAAAGACACAAACTTGAAATTTTGTCAGCAGCTTTGCATAGTCCTGCCATATTGTGGGAGACATTTTAAGACTTGTGGGGACCACATTTTATTTACCAACTCAGGTTATTAAATGCTAGCAGTTGAGAGCGGGGGTTCTACTACTGAGCAGGGGCTCACAGATATCTTGTTGTTTCTGTTATATTAAACAATTGCATTTATTCCAAAGAGGAAAACTTGGACGTTACTCTTTAAAAATAAAAATTATCCTTAAAGTGTATAACATTTTCTTATACATGTAAATAAAGCTGTATTAACAAGTAGGTGATACAGAATTTAGTTCACATTTTGCATACTTTCGCGAATTACTGAAATGAATTATACGAATAAAAAGATTTTGAAGGTATCCTACTTAGTTGCTTTTAACATCACATAAAATCAGTATACCATCTCTGCTGCAAAATGACGTTAAATGACGTTTTCCTTCTTGCACTTGTTGTATTGCCTTTGAATTGAATTCTATTTCACTTAATCTCAATAAACGTTCTAAAATAGTGACCCAAATATCTTTTCATACGGTAACGGCAATGTCCTCGACGGATTTTTGGGATAAAAACGTTGAAAACTTGATCGGAGGAGACACACGTTAATCCTTTTTGTTATTTTATGTAGATGTTGATATTTTATATGTCATGGTAGAATGCTGAGGACCTTTAAAGTGGTGATCCTTGATCTTGCACTTTGAATTTTAGGTCGCATCATTGCTTTTTCTATTACTGTTTGTCGAGACTTTCAATCCAAAACTTTGTCCCAAACTACCTACAGTCGGAAAGTTATCACTGTCACAAGATCACTGGGAAAGAGGTAAACCACAGAAGACAAAGATCTAGAGCTTCTGTCAAGCCTCTGCCTCTCAAAGTTTGACCCACAGTAGTTCTTTCATCTGACTTGTAGTAGCTTATTTCACTTGACTGGCTACGACATGAAGCCGATGGTCAAAAATTAGGACAGAATGTTTCTATCCTGTGTTTGATGCCATTTCATTTCAGTATGATAATGAATCCGGTTTCCGTATCATTCAATTCGACGTCGATGACAATAAAATGTCAAAATAAATGTTTGACCTGTTTGTCAAAATGAAGTTCACGTAAAATAGTAAAGCCTAACAGAATAAAATATCCTGCAGTAGAATCTTGACAAAATCCCTGGTATATATGTCGATATTTAGATATGCAGATCATTATATCGCGAGTACCATACAGTGAAATGTATTCTATCTATCACGGTCTCTGTGATGCAACAAAATGCATTCGGGTGTTGGCACGATATCACTTGGTACAGAATATCTGAACTGTGAGCGGCTTATCTTATAATTTGCCCCTGTCACCAGAATCACTTCTTCAGGCTCCATATACAGAGCTCCTGGGTGCGTCTCCAAATGGTAGATAGAGGAATGACCTGTCTATGCGGAGTAGTCAGGTCGTAATAAGGAAGGCCTAACCGACATACGTTGTAGATTAATCATTAAGACGCTACTCTTAATATTTATATAGCATTGTATGAGTGCGTCATACTAAAGAATCAAGGTTTTTGGGCATTATTTTCGAAAGAGGGTTATATATATTATACGTGAGGATGTTTGGAGTAGAAATTTCAACACCATTTTCCACTTAAAACTTTATTTTGCAATCTGATATTTCAGATGAGCATATAAATACAAAGTATAATGCAATGATGCTAATAAAAATGACATTGCAAATCACCTTTCATTTTGAGGTTAGTCCAAAACAGGTTAAAGTTTTTTTTATTTGTTCGTTTTGAACTAGGTGTAACCTTTTGAATGGGCCATTGGCACACAGGTACTAAACTTTTAGGCAAGTAGCCCACCCCACGAGACAAAATGTGTGGAGGAACGCAGCGCCCAATGCAGTATATAGACCCCTTATATTTTTTTCTACAAAATGTAGCCTTCTATACGAGCACAGTGAGTCTGCTCTTTTGTCTTTTTGGTTCGGTCCTATTATTGTTTTGATAATTCCTTTGGACAGACACGCCATACCCTTGTCATTGATTTAAACCCAGTGATATGGAAAGGTTTCTTTATCATGAATACATCGGCATACAAATACATGAGCAAAAAGACAGCAGGGAAAATTCTTAAATAGAAAATCCAAAAACACGGCCATTCAGATTTAACACAAATGGAGAGAATATGACAAAGACAAAACAAACGAAAAAGAACTGAAACGCCACAAAACTGAAGTACTTGCAGCGTGAACCCCACAAAAACTAGAGGTATCACTAGGTGCACCGAAAGGGTAGGTATGATCTGCTCCACATATGAAAATATCATTTATAATGGCATCAAAGGCAGGACAGAAACATTCAGTCCAAACCTTTGACCAACAGCTTTATGCCGTAATCAGTCAGGTCAAATCAGCCAGTCCAGGTCACCTCAGAGAACAGATTATGAGTGCTGTGGGTCAAATATGAAAAGGTAGATAGATTAGCTGAGCTTTCAGGGGCTTGACAAATGCATATGAAGCTCTTTGTTTTCTTTGATTTACCGATCTTGTGATAGTGATCATCTGGTTAAATCGTCCGTATTTCTTGATAAAGTTTGGGGATGTCTCGAATACTGGTAATTGAAAAAACATTAATGTGACCCAAAGTTCAACGTCAATCGTAAACAAAATAAAGGTTTGCCGCAAATTGTCATGACATGTTAAATAGCAAGGCCCATATCAAACGGCAAAAAAGGTTTTAGTCCGGATAAGACTATAGTCACAGACAGACGGACGGGCAAACGGACGGTCACGTGGACGGAATGGCTGATAAACTATAAGTTGTCAGTTTGATGAGAGTTTTGGTATCCTAATTATTAGTCTTTTCACATGTTAAGATACAGCTTTTATGTAAGGAAGTCCTTACGATCATTTTGAAAGTCCTATTGTAGCAACGTGTGTCTCCTACGATCCGATTCTCAACGTTTTTACCCAAACAAATACTTCGTGGACATTGACGTTACCTCATGCAAGCGTATTCCGTTACTTTGTAGAACGAATATTGAAATTTTAGTAAACTAGAACTCTCTTTAAAATAAATACAACAAGTGCAAATAAGAAAACGTCATTTAACGTCATTTTGCAGTGTAGACGGTGCATTTATCATTTGTGCTGTGCAGAGCAACAATATAGGATACTTACTAAATCGTTTTAGTTTTTCGCAACTGTCGATTGAATACCTACCCCTTAATTGAACTAATTTTATACATATGAAAAAGAAAGGAAATGGGGTAAATGTCAATGGGGGTAAATATCACCTTTGACCTTTAATATTTCAAAATCGGCTGGTACAAATGTTTGACGGCTTGGTTAATCTAAAAGTACTGATTCAGCCCTTTCCAACGATATATGATATAGATGTGTGTTATGTCGGGACATTAAAGTGAGTTTTTTTCCTGGCCATACCGCTGCACTATATGGATCATTGCATGGACAATATTGATTACCAGGATTGTATTAAAACATGCATCATTTCTAATTTGCAGAAAAGATTCGGCAAAAAATGATCCCAAATGTCCAACTTCATACGATGAAGTCGTGACTTCACCAACAAAAAATGACAAAAGGCAAGGTAAAGTTGTTAGTTTTCTGGTTTTATATCTTTGTCTTCGACTCTCAAAACCATTTGCATGAAAAAAAAGTAGGATAACAGGAAACATCTACAATGGCTGAAAATAACAATTACATGCTACAATTTGCTTGGATATAAGAATAAACCCAATACAGGTAGACTACTTAATCCATGCCAGAATCTGGGAAAAATAGAAAAAGAAAATATGAAATTTTGAAAAATGGGTCAAGGGATGCTCGCCGCTCATCTGCCGGCTAGCTGTTGGAGGATAGTCTGCTGGTAGAAACTTTTGCACCACGGGAGAGAAATCAAACTCAAAACAAGAAACATCATCAATTTCAGTAGAAATCAGGGAGAGGCCAGTAAATATTCAGGTCACTAGACAGCAAACCTAATTATGGTGCTGTGATGCAAGCATAATATTTTGTCAATACCCCCTATTACGTGAGAATGTAAGTTACTTCCAAGCTATTTGGATTTTTGATCAGTTTCTGGCACAAAACCGAGGATTAGAAATGCGCTTAATATTAAGCTATTTGCGAATAACGCCATGTTGAGATATGTTCATATCTGTTATAACATTTCTTCCAAATATTTAGTATTTTTTAAGTGCCAACACGTTCAGTGTTTAACTCTTTCCATCGTAGTTTTGCCCTAAGCTTTATTTGATAATACTGATTATTCGGATTTTGTTTGGTTTTATGCATTTTGACCGTATTTTGAAATTAAAGATTTCCTATATTTGGGTTCTAGTGCTGCTGATGAAGAATTAATTTCCGAAATGGCCATACAGCTCATTAAAATTATTGCAGTTGGAGTTAACATATTTGTTATGGTCTCATGCTCATTTACTCCATATCCTTTCGTAAGATATAGGATGTAAAAATGGGTTTGAACAAGCGTCAAAAACAGAATTTATAAAATTCATGCTTTTCGATAAGTTTTTAGTCTTGAATAACTAAATACCGAAGTCACGGCTTGAATGTCATGGCTTACGATTTTTGTACATTTTGTTGAGATCTCGTGCCTTTATTCCTTCGTTTTCTTTGGTTTTTTTACAATGCTTGTGTACTTTGTATTTTGATTCATGTTGTTTACTAGTCTTTTGTTTCGTTTATATTCCACTGAGTTTGTTGTCAAGTAATGCAAACGTGAAAATTTTTGTGCAGGGGAAATTTTCTCTATATTCGCGTTCCGGAAAAATCAGCGATAATTTCTTTTCGCAAATACTTCTGTCCTAATGTGTTAGATGTAATGGCAATGACAACATTTTTTCAAAAGATTTGATCACGAAAATTATCCCCTCGCGAAATGTTTGTGCTACAAAAACGGAAAAATGACACCTCGTTTACAGTTTTCGGATTTTACGAAATTAAAAATGCACGATACAAACGATATCTGTAAATTGAGTTATTGCATAGCAACATAACATTTCTCTAAAAAAATCATCAAAAAGAAACAACGACAGTAGAATACCGAAGGAACAAAGGAGAGAAATTTACAAAAATCGAAGTCTAAAGACATGGCCAAAACGAGAACACCGAAAACAATGACGTTAGACACAGAAAACAACGACGGCAGACAGACACAAAGCACAGAAATAGAAATCGCAACATTCAAAACAAAGGCACTCACAGTGTGAACTGAGAGTGACATCAGGTGCTCCTTCTCTGTTAACAGCACTCGTCACACTGTAAGTGAGGAAAATATGTTTTTGAAAGATCTGTTAGGTAGCTGATTGGTTATTGTCATTTTCTAACCCTCAGAAAAAAACCAATTAAAACCCAAGTATTCAAGCATGGACAAGGACAGATCAGTACCACAGACATAAGTGACGAAGACAAAACTAAAATTTGACAGGACAACACTAAAAAATAAAGCACTTACAGTGTGAACTCCCATAAAAACCGAGAGCGACATCAGGTTGTCCGGAAGGGTAAGCATGTCCTGCTCTGTTAACAGCACCCGTCACACTGTGAGTGAGTCAATCCAGGAAAATGTCAAAGTCGGTACTCAAATCCGAGAAGATGTGAATCTAGCTGAAAATGTCCACTTTAATTTGGGATACTGACACGTCATATCTTTCAATGATGTTATGATGACGGCCATAGAATTTCTTGAGGGATGAAATTAACATAGGTTGAACAAATCCCTTAGCAGCTTTTTGGACAGTGTTTTTGCTCCGTTAAAAAAATCACAGTACAAACTACATGCTCGACAGTAACGAATCAACTGTGAAATGTACACTCCATAGGCTGGAGAGGTAGCTATATTGCTACAAAGAAAGGGAAAGTTCATAATCGGGTAATTAAAATCATCACGCTTGTCATATAGCTTAGATTTCAGACGTCCATCTTCGTCAATATACAATAAAAGATCTAGGTACGAAGCTGAAGTAGGTAATCTAGTTGTTTCTTTAATATCAAGCTCATTGGGATAGATCTAATTAAATACTCCTTACATTTAGGATTACTAAGAGAAAGTACATCGTCTATGTAGCGGAAGCTGAAATTAAAATACTCCTTACATTTAGGATTACTAAGAGAAAGTACATCGTCTATGTAGCGGAAGCTGAAATTAAAGGACTTGGCTAAATGTTTTCGTTTTCTTTGAATACTAAGTAAGCCGTTGTAAAAACTTGGCTTCGTACGAGAAAAGGAAAAGGTCAGCTAAAAGTGGCGCACAGATAGTTCCCATAGGTATCCACATTGTCTGTTGGAAAAAACGACCTCCGAATTCGACAAAAATATTGTCGATCAAAAATTCTAACATTATGATCACGCCAGTCTCAGTGTACTTCTTGTTTGAATCAATGTGGTTCTTAACAAAATATGTGAGGATGTACTAAGTTTAAATATTATACTTTAACAAAGTGGCTTAAATTTAATAAAGAGATTAAGAAAAAACCCTTTTAAATGAAACTTTAGCACTGCTATACAATAGAGGGAATACTGCATGAATATTGATTAAATATAGAATGCACTAACAAGCTGGCACAGAAAATATTCTGTTATATTCATGCAATACTAGACTTACTTCTGAGTCGTGTTACCATCGGAAAAAGTTCTATTACTTACAAAAAAAATCGATATAGAGATACTTTGAAAGGGAATCACTAATTGATTAACACTGTTTTATGTTTGTTGCCATTTTCAAGCTGCAGAGTATTTCATTTTTTTGCCTCAATATAATGACTTCATAACGAATTTGCAATTCTACTTTCAGAAAATTCAGAAAATAAAGTTCCCACTATGTAAGTAATTGTTCATTCGAGGGACTTTATGTAAAATACTCCCGAAAATAAAGTTAATATTTCTATAAGGGACTTTGTTCAAAATATGATAATTGACCGTCTTTGATTCGAACATAGTGTATTTAGTTTTGGGAAAGTGCATTCATGTTCTTAAACATGAGCTTTTCCGACAAATCAAGAATTGTGAAAATTTTAGCACCTGCAAAATGTTATTATAGTTCGGATTAAGGTGTCTACAGGGTATTATTTTCTATTATAGAATTTGATGAAATTTTCTGTGTAGAAACATCATTGAATTATTGTTCAAATATGAAATAAAATTTGGGGGTCACCGTGCATTTAAGCGCAAAATTTAAATTGAGAATTTAAGGATTTTACATAGAAATGTAAGGGAATATATGATTATTGAAATGATAGTTTGAAAAATCTATTATAGATTGTGTTCATACTTTACATTTGTTTTGAAATCAATAAATAGTTTACATAATTTATAAAACCAAAAATAAGAGATCACCGTTGAAATATGAGTGATAAATTGCAAAATTTTAATTTTTGTAGTGATATCTTTGTTAAATTCTTTTATCACTTTATCTCCCTTGCATAATATCTATGTTCTGTAAATCCAGCAACAGATTTAAAGGTTGTGTGTTTCAGTTCACCTTTTTGTAATTAAAATGTTGTGAAAGTGATTAGTAATAATAATTTTAAATACGTTGGAACTTCCTTTACATTTTAAATAATTATTTTGTTAAATTCTAATGAATGAAACCTAAATTAACAAGTATTAGACTAAGATGGCGGAATAATACCATTAAGACACCTTTACTACTTAGAATGCAATTTCTCAAAACTAGATGCATAATTTTTTCGGTAATTATCTATTTTGGCACTACTTATGAAAAACTGCCTGCTAACCATATATGCTACAGTGCCAATACAGATGGCAGGCATTTTATGTAATAAAGTTTTTTACAAGCTTAAGGCTTTGTCTGTACTATTGTTTTTAAAGAAAAAGTACCTTTTTAATATGATGGAAATGAAAAAAAAATCTAAGAGGAAAGTCATTTTGACCAATTTAGAATTCCAATATACAGAATAGCATCATACTTAAATATAATAGAAGCTTTAACTTTGTAGAAAAGACTTTGAAAGTAAGTGAGAACCGAACCGTCAGTCAATCCATGGACAATGGCAACTCCGGAAACCCTAAAAACAAGAACGCCACTTGAGTACAGGACAAAAAAGGAAAATGAAGACACACATACAGATGAACAATATGGACCCAATAAAAACCATGGATGAGATCAGGTTAAACGGCAGAGTAAGCATTTCCTGCTTCTTAAAAGGCACCCGTCGTGTTGAACATGTCAACCTCGGTAGTAAAGTAAAATCCGATATAGGAAAAACAAACTTTATTACTCTTTATTAAGGGGCCGACTCCGACCTGCCGTCGGGTGTGGGATTTCTCACCGTCCATTGAAGATCTTATGGTGGCTTTGAGTTGTTATTACTCCCCTTTGGGTCGTTGTCTCTTTGACACATTCCCCGTTTCCCTTTTTTTCTATTTAGTTGTGGAGGGAAAGATATGTTGTCATCTGGGAAACAGATATCCAAAAGCGATCCACAAGATCATGATGTCGAACGTAAAACTTCTGTAGTGATGACTTTAAGTTTTTAGTAACGTATCCTTGCTTGAGTAGTCTATTTTATTTGTAAGCAACTGAGCTCTATCAAGGAAGTCACTATAACGACCACCAGCCCTTAAGAAGCGAGTGAGTTGTGAGATGTAAACTCCATATGCTGGTGCTTTTGGAATGTTGCTACAAAGAAAAGGGAAGTTTACAAAATGGGAAAAGTGAAGTCGTCGCGTTTGTCATACAGCCTAGTTTGTAATGTACCTCTGTTGTCAATTTCAAGATGAAGGTCAAGGAACGAGGCCGATGTGGAAAATGGGCCCAATAATAACCATACTTAACATTTCTGATGTTAAACTATACAGATTAAAGAAGTAAAGAGAACGGTAACCTCTTGAGAGTATTGTTACATTGATATTGAGATATTAAGTGATTTAGTATTTTGATTGGGTTTCATTGATGATTATTTTTGTTGGAACTTTGGTAGACGGTTTATCGAATAACCAGAAACGGAATTGGAATTGAGAAGGTTGGACAATAATTTGTCTCATAAAAAAAATATATTTGCAATAAAAATTAAACGACAAGCTAAAAGATTTTAGTTGTAACAACAGAGTACCGATAGAATTTGCATTTTAATTATTAACTTGCACGTAAAAACATCAATAATTTACAAAATATTCCTTACAAAGTTTTGTTGATCAGAATTTGTACACATTGTAACAAAATATATCCTTTTTAAACCTCATTTCAGTAATTTAGACCAGTATGAAACACTTGGTGTAAAGGATAAGCCTGCTGTATATGAACGTTTGGAAACAAACTAAAGGTATAATTTTGTCTGTAAAGTGAAGGCAAAACAAACCCCCCTAAAAAACAAAACAAACAAACAAACAAAACAAAACAAAACAGAAAAAAAACCAAACCAAAACAAAACAAAACAAAATTAAATTAATGAAATAAAACAATCAATTTTCAATATAAATGATATACAGAAAATTAATGTACATTTGTTATGCGTTTGCCACTGTATCATTGTTATAGAACGAATCATTGTATCAGAACATTATCTAAATTCCTTTTTACTTTTTGAAAAAAGTTCATGAAATATACAGCTAAAACGATATAAAACCTTTGCATTTGTATGTTAGGGCGAGTTGTCTCAAACTTTGGTAAATTTCTTGAAACTCTCTAAGACAAGCAATATTTGGGAATCCTTGTTAGCAGCCATACTTTTTGGATTGATTTTGGTCAAAGCAAATATTTTCAATGATAAACATGGTTAGATTTTAACAATTTTTTTTAATTTCAGTTATGAATAAGTTTCCTGATACTCTTTTAGACCATTTTTTTATTGGAACTCTACTTAGCAACCACATCTTGATCAAGGCCAAATTACTTTTTCAAAAACTTAAACACCAAGGTTATGCTGCATCACTGTTGCAATTAACATTTTGTCACTACAGAATATCAACGGTTGTCACCATGATTTGACATTATTTCCATTTCACAAATTAGAATAGACATCTTTGAGTTCAAATCCGAAATAACAAACACCGATCATGACAAAATTTGACTTTGCATTGTCAGTTTGATGGGTGTCACACGTGGGGTAGCTCACGCTTACCCTTCCGGAACACCTGATAATTCGCCCAGTTATTGACGCGGTTCACAATGCTAGTGTTTTAGTTTTATGGTGTTTCTGTTAATATTTGTATGGTTGTTTTGTCTTTGTGAGATTGTCTCAGTTTGATTTATATTCTTAATCGCCATTTATTTAAACTTTTAATTTTAGAATTTTCCTTGCATCTTTATTTTTGCTTTATGTTTCGTTTGCCGATGCATTTGTATTTAATGTTTTTACTTGCAAAGCCTGAAACAAAGTTATGAATACAAGAACATTTTTACGGTCTTTTTTGGCGATTATCTAAATGAAACACATAAAAAGAAATTAAAAGTGAAAAGAAAACTAACGGTGATTTAGCTGAAGAAACAATAACAGGATATAAATAAAAAATATACCAAAGTATCAATTTATTTTTTCGACAACTTATGTCTCATCAGCCCAAAATATTACAAAGTAACTGTACATGAGACATAGCCTTTACAAATACCTGGTAAAATTAAACAATGAACAATTATATTGTTATCCTCTATCTTCTTGTCATCATGACGCCTTCAAAAATGAGCCCTGATCATACCTTACAATTAGTTCAAACCGGCCCCTGGCGCCAGTTTGAGCGGAACTCATAGCTAGTTGTGACCAACGTATGTAGGAATTGCAAGAAGCTATAAACAGACATAAGCAGTCTCTCGTGCTGCATGGAGTCCGTAAAAGGTCTCCCCGTGCTTGAGATGTATGCTCTTATAATATTACAGTTATGCCGTGTTTGTCCGTGTGAGAATTTCTCATACGTTTACTACTTCATTTATTTTTTCCATTTGGCTGTTCAATATTCTCATTGTTTTTACTAAAATGTTATAATCTGTACACACGACTATTTTTGCCCTTTCAACCAAAGTTACACTGCAAGGTTTGCCTACATCTATTTCGATGCGCCCCGTGTTGTCTATCGATGTTGTTTTTGTCC